>JAEIIJ010005931.1:0-23463 GCA_018904815.1 Drosophila ogumai
AATCTGCAAGGGTATACAAACTTCGGTGTGCCGAAGTTAGCTTCCTTTCTTGTTTTATTGCTGATTTTATTAAAAGATGATTTTATTAATTGATGTCTCGGTAAGCCACACACAAAAAATGTCATAACATTAGTTTACAGTTAGTTTTTTTTTTATAAAAATTACGTAAAAATATGAATTGAACCATTATAAAATTACCAATTTAGTTTAATACCATTAGTATATTATGACACTATATTGACTATTTCATTCAAAGGAGGTATTATTACTTGACATATGTGTAAATATTTTACTGTCTTACTTTTAAATAATATAATTTACTAAATAAGCCTGTTTTCCCGAAATGTTTTATTATTATTTTGTGTGATTTGTTATCTAAAATATAAATATGAATGAGCCAGATATATTTTGATTGTTTATATATTGTTTCATTTTATGCTCGATTAAATTTTTTTTCCTCAATCGTCTGAGATAAATTAAACCATTTAATGACACCAAAATCTAGTCTCCTAGCATCGTAATAAGACAAGCAAGTCATATTTATATCTCTAAATTATTTCTACTTAAATATATTGTTTATTTTTTTTTCAAAGTGCTCTTTGGCCGGAAAAGTAGCTGCTGCTTGGCCCTTTTCCGTTTGGCTGAGTCAAGTGCAGCAGAAGTCGCAGTCGCAGTCGGTGCAGCAGGTTTATTTATTCCCGCAGCCAGTGGGTTTCCACATGATGCAAGGGAGATGGGCTCTACATCGGGATCGGGACTCCGGGAATCCGGGACTCCCATCGAATAAAGTCGCTGCTGCCTTGGCGACAGAAAGCCAATTTATGTGCTTTGTGTGTGCATGCATTTTTGTTTGAGTTTGCTATATTTTTTATTGGCAGCAAAATTTATGCACAAATATGGCTACTGCTGCGCCACTCCAAACCTTTTGCGGAACGAGTGTAGGTGATGTTTATTATATAAAGGATATATGGCAGTGCTAGATTCGTAAAGAAAAGTATTTTTTGTATGTATATATTTATACCAGACAGCCGACGAAACCGACCCCGACTCCGACTAGATTGTTTTTAGAGATTTAGAGATTTTAGAAAAGACTCGTAAGAAATATGAATCAAATGAATAAAAATAAATAAAAGAAAGTTAATGGAATTGAAACTGAAGAATTAAATTTAAATGAGCTTTTTAAAAAATGTTTCTGTTTTGAAGTTGACACTACTTCCTGTGAGAGCTGCCAGTTTATCTACTTCATATATCCTGTTCATGTCTCAGGGGAAGTCTTTGCCCTGGCAAAGAGAAAGCGATCAGTTTCAAATTTTTCCTTTTACTTTTTGGATTTTTTTTCACTCTACGTATGAGCAATTTCCGATTGAGCGACAAAAGGCTGTAAAGCCGCCGCATAAATCCACCATATCGTATTAAAGGGACCAGCGACGCCGTGGCTGCCACCGTGCTGACATTCCGATACCATGGAGGAGTACCTTTGGCATTTTCCGAAGTCAACATACAATATTTGTCGTTGCTCCTGGTCCTTTTGCCATTGTTGTGTGCTGCGGAGCTTTTAAAAGTTAATAAATCCTTTTAACTTATTCCATATTTCAATACGGCTGCTGCCGGAGTTGTTCTTTTTTTTTCGCTTTTTCCGTCCGTGTGTGTGGCATTCGTTTAAATCGAGAAAAATGCCATAGCCACAGTTGAGTTTCCTTGTTGGAATGATGATGAAATCAATGGGGATGCCAATGCTGAATGAAGGCAATTCTGTTTATTGAACAACATTATTCAAATGGAGAGGAGTTGTTGCCAGGATTATGAAGCCGCATTTGTTCATTTCAACATCATTCATATTGGTTTATTTGTGAAACAGAGCAGACTCGTCACTAAACTTTCTATCTATTTCAATTTCTATTTTCATTTCAATTTCAATCTGCCGAGGCCTATGGATTCTCAGGGCAGGGGAACATAGAGGTAGAGTGGCTCATCATATATCATGGGCCATTGTCAAGCATTGTCTTCCATTTCCGACTTACATTTCTTGAATATTGCTTTATTTTTCCGTTTCTGGCCTTACGGTATTCTTCTTTTCTTTTTTTTTTTTTTTGATTTGTTGTGGCAACGAACATTTATATTCCTTTTCGGCCTTTTAACGATTCATTTTTTATATGAGAGAGCGCGCGCGCTCCGACTTACAGTAAGCTCGGATTCCTTTCAGGACTCTTGGCTGTATCCGCCCCCGCAGCGGGCTCCTCTATCGCCATGTATTTTTATTATTTATTATCCGTTTTAAATCCCGGCTAAAGATCATTATACACATCAGTGCGTCCGATTGTGAGAATCGCAGCTACTTCTGATTTTCTGATTTCTTGTTTTCGACGTTTTGCCAGCCTCCTTAGCAGGATTCAATGCCCACTCCAACCTCCTCCTCCTCCTCCTCCGCCTCCTGCTCCACCTCCCACGCAGTTCGCAAGTTTTCACCAGGATATTCGGAGGGCCGAAAAAGGGGGTGAAGGACGCACAAGCGCAAAAGCAAAAGCGAGGCTGGCAAGGAAAACGATTTAACTGAAAATTGAGGTTGAACTTAATCATAAATCAATGCTAATGATGCCAAAATGCTAGAATATTTCCTACCCAGCCGGGGAGTGCCATTTGGAGTGGATATCACTGTTCGTTTGCAGGACGGCGGACAGGGATTTGCAGAGCTGGCATTTGCCAGGACACGACCTCTCCTCCCCCTGCTTTGGCCACTTGGCAGATGTCTGACTGTCATTTATTACAATTGCTTTGACTTTTGTTAGTTTGTTGTCGTTGGCAGTTTTTATTATGCATCTCATTGCCGGGACATCCTGTATCTCTGGGGTGTGGCTGCCTAGGAAAGTGGGCCCTGTGGGATCTGTAATCAGTTTTGCGATACTATAGCCCCATTTATTCTAAAATAGGCAATATTAATAGGAAGATCTCAAGCACAATCAAGAGGAGGGATTGGAAATTAAGGCTATCAAGGGGGAAATTGATCAGGATCTGTGTCAAGGACAGTTGCTGAAGAATGTGGATAAAGGCCAAAGGCGATCCTTTCAGCAAGATCTTTAAGCTGTTGCAGAGGAGGATCTATCGTAGAGAGTTTTGGCATTAGGCTTCGGTCTTTACAAGTGGTTTCTAACAGTGTTTTCTTGTTTTTCATTAAGAAAGGGTACAGAGTTATTTCCTTTTATTATTATTAACATTTTTAGGACAATACATTTGATATATTTTCCAAAAACAAAAGCAATAATATAGTTTTAAGATTACTTAACACATTTGATCAGTTTTTAAGAAATCTTTACGAGTTTTTTGAACTAAAAAATATACATTTGTAATATCTCTGTAATTACCTATTTATTCCTCATAAAATTCCGCCGAGTTTTTGCATAAATATATAAACAATTTCACCTGAAGCTATTCACCTTTCAAGTCTTTCTTTCAACTACTTGGGCAGAGCTCCCTTCTTAAAAGTCTAGCCAATATCCGTCGACCAATACCCATATCCTTTTTAATACACCTCTGGCCAAACAAAGCTCGGGACTGATAGCTCGTTAAAGTGACGCCATAAAAGCAGCACGTAATGTGACGCCCGAGAATTGCAAAATTCATGAAGGCAATGCGAAGGAAATTCAGTTGAGAAATGGCTTATCTTAAAACCACGAACCATAGTTACACTACAAGCTTAGCTTATCAACTTTTATAAAAAAAACTACATCTTATAATCTATTATTTATTTGATATTACGATTTAATTTCAGAAAATATATATTTTCAACTTTGTTTCTTTGAATTGCATTTTTTAGCTTCACCCACATCCTTCAGTTAGCTCACATGCACATGTAGTATATACCTCTTAGTAGGGCATATACTACATGCATGCTTATATATTCAAAGCACTTTAAGTCATTTATATTTCGATAAAAGTGTTTATGCAAATCTTGTAAAAACGTAATCGTAAAGCGGACGCAGAACCGCCAACGAAACGAAAGCCAATGTCGATGCCTTAAAGCGCATTACGAGGCGCCGCTGGCCGGGGAAAGCGGGTCGGAAAAAGCGTGGGAGAAAGGGGGGTGGTGCGAGAGGAATGGCATCCGAGTTGTAAAAATTGAAATAAATGTATGCTGGGACCCACACCGACATATTGTATGCAAAACGCGCCCGTGTGCGCGTGTATCTGCGGCATAAGTTATGCCTCGCTGGTGGCCAAATGGACAGGGCTCGGCACCTGCCTGCCTTCCTCTTCCAGTTTCCCATCCAACGCCCAGGGCCCACCCTCTTCTGACCTCAGGCCCAACCACAATGGAACCAGAAATTTTTGCAAATAGAAAATTGAGTTAGCGGCCTCTCTCGTCCTAACCAAAAAACAAATAATAAAAAAACAAATGCGTAAGGTGGCTGAGGTGCGTTGAATTTGTGGAAATTGCCTTTTTACGAGGGTATTAGCATGCGCATGTGAGTCGCGGTTACACTGAGAGGTTTTTTGTTTGCATTTTAAATTTATTATGCTATTTGTTGTTTTACTTGTATTTTATTGGGAAATATATTTAATCTTTAAAACATATTATTTGAGGGGCGAGCTTCTTGCTTAGGCCAGGTCTATGTCGCTGATTAATTATAATATTGACCAGTTTAAGGCTTTATAGTGAACATATCTTTCCTCTCCGAGCCAAAAGAAACCTCATAAGTTCGTCTTCTTAAACTTGCGTCTTTAACTGTTTGTCTCTGAATTCACAGTTGGGAATTTTAGTGGCAATGTCTGCATAAAATGACAGAATCTTGCAGAAAAAATCAATCATAAACTTAACTTTACAACAGATTTAAAAGATCTTGCTTTTGTGAAGCAAAAATATTAAAATATAAAAAGTTGTTACGACTAGTTTGTCTCTAAAATTGGACTAAAGAATTTTAAGTGCTTTTTGTTGTGTAATAAAACTGCCTGATTTGTGTCGAAAAAAAATTAATTAAAAATTTATTTTCGACCAGCTTAAAGCTAGATTTATTGTTTTGGTTATGAAATATCTAAAGTTATTTATTTTAAAAATTTAAAATAAACATTTTTAAATTGTATTTCTTTCAATGAGCGCTTCTATTTCTTCCTGTGTAGCTATTTGCATTCCTCTGCGAGTATATGAGACTCACGGCTAATGTGTCCCCAGTGAATGAAGGTGGACCCTTCAGGGCACTGGCCTTCCTCTCCTCTCCTTCCCTCCCCTCCACTCCCCCCGCAGGAAGACTCCTTTCGCCGCAGATAAATCAATTTACTCTCATTTTATTTGTGTGCATAAATTTGGGTGAAACCAGGAAATTTAGAATGATTTTATAAATCTTCGCCTTTGGCCCCCCTTTTTTTATCCACCTTCTGTCCAATTCCATTTGAATTGAAATTTTAAATTAAAGCCAGCCTCAAGCTAATATTTTACATTCCCTTAAATATATTTGTTTGTAGATAATTATTCAATTTGTGTGGAAGCACACTCGTTCGTTCAATTTAATTTCGCCAATTGGGCAACGTTTTTGTGCTCACCTGGCGCAGAGTTTTTTTTTTTTTTCTGCGAGTGTTGATGGAAAAGCTAACAAAACATTTTCCAATTCATTGAGTTTTACAGTTGCCATCCATTGGCGTCATCAGTGATTTAGAATGGTTGAAGCCCCTTCTGCCAGTTTGCGAGATATCAATGGGGAAACAGGATTGTGCTCTTTGTCACGTTCCCATTTTGGGCTCCCTTTTGGCTGGAATGTATGTGAGAGATGTCAACAAATGTCAACATGCGATTTGTCAAATTGTTGAGAAATCTATATGTTATGTGTATATAGAAAGTGCGAGGCAGCAGCGGCTTTCTCTGGATCTGGTCGAGCGTAAAAATGAAATTAGATTGACATTTGATACATTTTCTTCTTTTTAGGTGGGGTTTTCTTGGGAGATATTTGCCTACAGCCCCAGCCCAGCCCAGCCCTGCCCAGCCCAGATCACTGTCACTTTAAATTCCCGGCAGTCTGTCAGCGAGAGAGCCACCTGGGGGAATATACATACTTATCCTCGCGCAGAAGGCGCCGCCGACACACATGCCTCAATATACGGCAAGTGCTTGACATGTTTTCGATTTCTCCGGATAAACAAAGAGCACAACAAATCACTAAAGTGAAAATGTTAAAAAAAAAACGATAACATGGAAAACAATTTACAATTGACATGTAAATAAGCGTTGGGCCTTGGGTGGGTTCTTAAAGGAAGATGAGGGGGCACGGTCTCCCGGCAACGCATAAGCGTAGTTCCTTAGGTTTCTTTCTCCCAACTAATTGGATGTTGAAAAGTTTCTTCAAGTGTAGCTTATCTCATTCAGCATTTGAAATAAGACAAACAAATAAATTGTTATTCCCAAGATACTTTAATTCGCCTTTAAAATTCATAAAAGTCTTTTTAATTCGCTCAACAAACTTCTTTTCAAGTTTAGTCTATTTAAAACTTATATTAAATATTTGTAAAGTGATTAAAATAAAGGCTTTGTCATCAACTAAGTGAAATAAAAGCAATAAATCTTTAGTTTTGATATACAAAAATGTGAGAAAACAATAATAGTCAGTAAAGTTACAAACATTTGTTTAAGGCTTGGGAAGTGAAGAATACTTGTTGCCCTTCTGAATTTTCCAAATAAATATAAAATAAAATAAAACACAATAGTTGTATGATAAATGTGTGCCAGATTTTATTGAATTTTTATTGTATTTTATTATCTTGAAGATGCATAAACAATAGAATTTACCTGAAGCTCTTGTCACTTGACACTTTGTAGACTTGATAGAATCTCGGCTTCTATAGTTAGTTGGCTAATGAGACCCTCTGGGAGTCCGCAACACGTCTTGGCACTCAAATATTTATGCGCATCTTTGGAGACATAAAATATTTAAACACATCATCACCATGCACTCTGTGTCAACACTTTCGCCGCGCATAAATTTTGACCTTTGCACGCTTTTGGTTTTTGGCCTCGACTTTCCCTTTGGCGGCGGCATCAATCGGGGAGCTGTGGCAAAGCGGCAAATCCATCAGCAAAGTGCACACAGACACCGCCGCCACTCTTGCTCCTCCTTCTCCTCCTTAGCCGCATCAGGATCTTCATCCACTAGATATCCTGCTGGCAGTTTGACAGTTTCTTGCCTAAAACCTGCTGCAACACGGCGCGGTTCATTTTTCTTCATTTAGTGCTAGTGGCTGGCACAACAGCTTGAGTGCAGGCGCCTCTGATTTATCTGCCAGTCAGCTTATAAATATTTCAAGTGCTTGCATTTTAGTGCACGTGTGCCGCATTATCATCATTGCCTCCCAAAGACTTGGCCAAAAGACTCTGGCCGCGTGGAGCATGCTTTTAATATGCAACGCAATTTCACAGCGCCCGATGAAGGCAGAGGAGAGCTGGTCTCAGATTTTTCGCCCTCTAAGACACATGCCAGCCATTAAAGAATGCTGCCGGGGGGAGGGTTGGTTAAGAGCTGCATTTTATACAGTTTTCCGTTGGAGTACAGGGAGAGAAAGTTGTAGTTTATTGGTTTATTACAAATATTGAGCTACAGAGTAGTAAAAATCGGCTTTACCTTTTTTAAATTCTTAGGATTTCCTTATTTTCATTTACGTAATTTATACTAAAAGTTGGTTATTACATTTATACCTACTTTAAATACACCTCAAATAATATTTTATGAATTTTTATCTTTAAAATATATTTAAGTTATTTCCCTTGTTACCCTGAAACCCTTTTAAATTAGTTTAATTTGGTTGTACCTCTTTTTTAATTCTGAGAATTTCTATATTTTCATGTACATAATTTTTAGTAGAAGTTGGTTATTACAATAATTCCTATTTCAAGTACTCCTATGCATATTTTATAAATTTTAAGCTTTAAAATATATATTAAAATTATGTTGTTTCCCTTTTAAGTTAGCAGTAGTTGCAATTAAAAGTTTTCTCTGTGCAGATGGCTTGATTTTGACCCGAATCCTGGCCCAACTTTGATTGTTTTGTGATTGCTTCATTATTTGCAGTTATATCAGTGGATGTGTGTGTGTGCTTGTCTTTATTGCCATTGCCGAGGTGATTTAAACTAATTAAAATATGCTACAAAGGCAGCATCATCTTTAAAACGCCATCAACAACATATTGCCAGTGTGTGTTTGTGCTGCTGCTTGGAGCAAGTTTACTTTATGGTTGAGGTAATTTAAAGGCCCACAGACACAGGCACACGCGTAACGTACAACGTGGCCAATATTAACTAACGCACACACGTGCGGACTAAATGAAATTCATGGCATATGTGCGTGCGTTCCATACGTGTGTGTGTGTGTCTGTGTGCTCTGGTGGTGGTGTGAAGCGACATGCATGGCATGGTGATAGTATCTCTGGCCAGCTTCCTCTTCTAACAGCCAACAGCTACTTTTGCCCGGCAGTAACCAAGTCAGCGTGCCAGAAAGTGGTCTCTCCTTCCGTCCCTCCTTTGCCTCGTTTTAGTTGAACATTTTTTAGGAATTCCTCTGCCGCTGCGGGCCAAATGAGATTTAAAGATGGGATAGGAGAGGGGCAGACACACACCACACACAGTTATGGCACTTTCTGCAGTAAGTTGCGGCCACACACACACTTGGCCCGGTTTTTGGTTTTCTACGTCATTTTTTTTCTACTAGTCCGACTCTTTAGCATATTTCCCTTAGCATATTTTTATTTGTAGCATTTATAAGTGAATAAATGCGCGCATTTAAATGCCACTTCCCGGCCCGGCCCAGTCCGGCTTGGGCCTGGGAATCATCGTATCCGCTCGGAGGCTCATTACGTATGCAGTGGAAATGTTTTTTTTTTTTTTTTTTTGTACAGCTCCTCCCGTTGCTGCTCAGCATTTTATGCACGTCTTGCCAATTTATAAATCATTTTTGTTTGTCTGTTTGCATTTAGCCTGTTTGCTGGCGTCTGTAGAGCTCGCTTGGACGTGGCCGGCTACGTGGCGTATACGTAATGCCGGCACTTGCATATGCTCGTTTAGTTTTATTCCCGGCCTCTTTACGCTCCTCTCTCGTAGAAATTTCAGCCTATACATTATGATTTATTTTAATCGTGATGCTAAATGATTTTTTTCTCTTCGAGGCTCATCTTTCACTTTTATGACCTCTGACAAAATTATTTCTGTGTATATTCCCAGGTTTTTTTTTTGGGTAATATCAATAAAACTCACGCACTAATAAATCAAATGTGGAGCTTCCTCATTACCATGGCAAACTTTTGTGGGGGAGAAAACAAAGCAAAGGTGAATCTTGTAGATACTCACTCAAATTCACAGATACAACACGAATTGTCGAGGTACAGAGGTACTTAATGGAAGGGGGCAGAACGTTGCCCGGTTTGTATTTTGACGAATTTTCGTCCAGACTAAAAGCATTTCCGTGTCTCAGTATTAGATTTTCGTGTTATTTTATTGAATTGTTTCGTTTCTTTTTGAACACAACAGCAAAACGATACAGCGGCAAAACGGAGAAGCGCAGAGAGCAGAACATCCTTCAAATATGATTCTGCCTCATCTTGGTTCATTCGCCCGGCAAATGACCCGCATATGTCTCACCGGAGTCCGCAGCGCTGGACTTTTGGGATAACGTCCGTCTTGAAGGACATCGCATACACGCAACACTTGAGCGGACACATCCGACTGGATTTCCATCTTGCTGCAGGACGAGCAGGATCCCGAACAGCTGTCGGGGAGGGTCAGGCAATGGGGGTTGGGTCAGTGGTGGTGTTTCAATGGTCTTTGAATGGTCTACCAGTGGTGTTTCGATGGTGATGGTGCCACAAGTGCGCTTGTTGTCCGCTTGTTGCGCACTGAATTATTTATTAGGCATGTGTTCTTCTGTTTTTGCACTAAGTGTCATTTTGTTGGCCGACAAAATTTGCCTTGTTCCGTTCGGGTCTTGTGTTGTGTGTGTGTCCTGCCCCTCGAAATCTGCTCTCCGCCAGACAAAGTGTGTCAAAGTGTTTGAATATTTTATGGAGCACAAATAAAATAAGGAAAAGCACAGAGCAGCACAGCAAGAAGCGGAGACCGAAAAGCAAAAAAATTTCTTTAAAATTGGGCTTTGCTCTGTGCTGTCCGTAATTAAACTCGAGATTTGCATAATTTGATTGGCGCCGAAGAAGCATATTCAGCACATCCAGCATATCCTGTAAGGAAAGTAATACTATTGCATGCACTAGCCTAGGTATGTGACTTTTGTTTTGCCAATTCTGTTTCCCCTTCGATTCTTTTGCAAGCCAAAAATCAAGCCAAGAATACATTCCCACAGTTGCCCTGAAAAAATGTGCGAAATTTGCACTCCTCCAAAGATTTCATATTTGAGCTCAAGCCCAAACCCAACTGGAGCGCAGGCACAGGAATGCAATCAATTTGCAAATTTTCGCTACTTTGCCGCGTTTGCAAATGTTCAAGTATTTGGCTCCTTAGCAGTTTTTCCAACGTAAGAAGAATGCATACATATATATTTCTTTTTTTTTTGTTACCATTCCGCTCCTATTATTTTTCCCATAGCATCGCCATCTATTTTGTGTTATTTCTGCACTTGGCTGCTTGTCTGGCGCGCATCGAACGCTGAGCCTCAGCCTGTCTATCTGTCTTTGATAATGCACTGAGAACAATGGTTAAGGAGAGTCAAGTGAAGACGACTTTTTATTAGAACGTTTTTTAAGTTTGGTCCTTCGAGCCGGATGGACAATGTGTAAGTAGGCCTGAGTAATGAGCCTAAACTATGTGCATGTAATTTGCATAAACTCTGCTGACTAAATTTCGATGTATATTAAATCAATTTCTATAAAATTTATTTTTAAAAACCTTAAACAATGAAGATGATTAGGTCGTTCTTAAGTTCAGTCCTTTGAGACGAATTTGTAATGTTTATTAAGGCCCGAATAAATAGTCCTAACCCTTGTTGCCGTCAATTCCATATTTCCTCTGCGATTTATTCGATTTATTTTACTTGTATTAATAGTATTATTTAATCAACAAAAATTTTCTTTAGTGCATCAGCTTTCCCCATTTCAGCAGCCCTGCTTTTTGTTCCTTGGGGAAGCGAGTTATGTAAATGCGGCTCCTTGGAGTCCTGGCCATGTTTTGTTGCATTCGCTAGAGCCAAAGGTGCTGGTTCTCGGGCTTTTTGGCAAATGGTGCAAAAATAGTTCACAGTCCGCCGGAGCAATCGAAGCCATCAAAAAGGGCTCACTGATCATTGGGCCAGGACCTGGGAGTGGGTGAAAATGTACTAATGAAAACTAGAACTGGGATTTCGCACTTCCCTCGAATACCTCCTATATATGCATGGCTTTCTTTTTATTCGTTTTTTGAGCAGGTCGTACATTTTTCTCTTACATTTGCCATGTGCCATGTGTAAAATCGACAAATAATGGATGCCTCTCTGTGTGAGAGCGTCGGCAAAGCGCATTTGAATATCAATTCAATTGAATTCTTTGTGGTGTGGCTTCTGCTGATTCTGAAGTTGAGGCGGAGGGGGCGGCGTCTCCAGCTGAGGATGCATATCTCCTTGTGGCCATGGCTTCTTCCTTCGGCATCCTGGCAATATACATTCCCCACAGCGTTATGCAAAGGAATTCGCAATGTGTAAATGGAAGGGTGTCTATGTGTGTATGAGGGTGTGAGAGTGTGTGTTCGCCACCTTATGCGCAATAAATTGCAGCGAAAAATGTTGCATACTTTCAGGCCACAACGAGAGGAATTTCTTTTCAACTTTAAGTAGGTTTTTTTTGTCTCGTCATTGGCCATCATTTTTAGGCAATTAATGAAATTTTTTTCTTGATTTCAATTAAAGTTCACTTCAAGAAAAAATTGTTAAATGGACTGCGATTTTATTTATTTACAGGCGTAGTTTACATTCCCGAATGAATAAATATTTTCTGTGCCCACGATAATCTTTACGCTGAGAGGATAATCTGGTAAATGGTTTTACATACTAAACCCTACACAGAAAATTGTCATTAATTAGCGCCATTTCAAATGAACCAACACCGTGCACTTACTATTAGCCTTTATATTAGCCTGGGTTTCCATATGCCTTCCATATGTGTGTATATATATATTTGAAATAAATTATTCTGCTCACTCATCAGCATTTTGCGCTGTTATAAACACGTTTTTAATTAAAATTGCAAAAACAGGCAAAACATAGATGCGGCGGCAATAAAAGCAAACCCAGCCGACATGTGTGTGTGAGACTGGAAGTGTGGGTGAAAAAAAAATGTATGATGGCAGCAACTTCAATTAGCACAAAATAAAAGGCAATTCCAAGTAGAACAAAGCCAGCAGCGGCAACAAAGTCACAAACAGACAGAGACCCACTTACCCCAGGCAGAAGGGGAGCAGGAAGGTGATGGGAGACGGGGAACAGGGGCAAAGGAGGGCTGACTACTGGAGCAGACAAAGAGGCGCAACAGTTTTAGCAATAAAATGGCAAACACGTAATCATTGCCGCCTGATAAATGTGCGTGCAACAACGGCCAGGCCCAGTTTTGTACAGAGGAAAAAAAAACTTGGAATTACTCCATAATATGTATACATATATCACATAGAAAAGTAAAATAAGATAAAAGTATCAAATTTTTAGAATTGTGTTCAGAATTAAATAATATGTATTAACATAATTTTTCTAGTTTATTCTGTCTGTGTTGTCTGTTTGCCTTTGTCACAAAGGCTTTGTGTCTCTGCTGGAATTTGTTTAAGAATATTTATATTTAATATTTATAGATTAAAAGGTCCAAAGTCTATAGCACATACCCTATTAAAGGCACAGATATATCCAAATAAAATCAGTTTCCTAAGAAAAGGTAACCAAGGAAGGTTTCTTTTCACTACAATCCTTTGGGCATTTTGGTCCTTCGAACCGGACATTTCCCTCCATTTCTCTAGTTTACTTAGTGTATTTTAAGTATTCCATGTTCCGTATTATACCTTATATATTTATTTTTGTACCGAAATGTGTACACAGTGTATGTGTACATGCCTCATATCAACGACCTTCAGCATATTTGCACCATATTAATGAACTGGCAAAGCCCGCATCGCGTATCCGCCCCATTTGCCCCCGCATTCATTACGATTCACTCTCGGTTTTGCTATTCAGGCATCGTTTCTCTCCTGAATGCGATATAAAATGCGAAATAAATACATATTCCCTACACAAGCGTCTCGTATAAAAGCATTGCCACTTAGCGGCAGCAGGTTATACAAATTGAATCAAAAAGAAATTGTTTACAATTTATGCCTGCTTTCAAATCACGGGCAGCACGGAGAGAATGAAATACAAATTCTATTCAAATGGATGTCATGTGTGAGTGTGTGTGCCCCAGTGTGTGATTGTGTGGAAATTCGCAACATTTTAACCCCTCACGTGCCAATGAATTCACACACAATATGTGTGTGTGTGTGTGTGCGGCCAAGGCATCGGAATTGTCCTCACGTCTAGACATAATTTCTTCAATCATTTATTACCTAATTAAGTGGAAGTATAAATGCCGAACTCAGCATGCCACTGGGCGTGGCAGGTCAAAGGGGAGGCAGGCAGGCAGGCAGGCAGGCAGAACGGAGCTCGTGTTATTTTCATTCTCTTCTGGGCCACCGCCTTTTGTATGCGAATTAACTGGCAAAATTCCAATGATTGACCTTAGTCTTTGTTGTTCGAGCCGGGGTGTGCTTCTGCTGGCAGTGTCTGTGGGTGTGTGGCTGGGTGGCTGGGTGGAGTGCATTCGAGTGGTTCCCAGGGAACTTGAGTTTAAGCCATGAAACGGCGTTGCCTTGAGCAAGTGTCTTTGTCTTCGGCTCATCTTTTGTTCCATGTGCCTCCCCCTCTGCCACATATAAAGGCATTGTGTGGTTGGCTTTTCTTTTCAGCCAGTTCATTTCGCTTTTCAGCTGCCGCCTTTTTGCCCTTGTTTGTTGTTTTGTGTGTGTGTTTGTTTGCTTGCCGCTCAAGAAGGACTTCTCCGTATGGCACTGTCTTTGTAG
The DNA here is from genome assembly GCA_018904815.1 of Drosophila ogumai. Lineage (NCBI taxonomy): Eukaryota > Metazoa > Arthropoda > Insecta > Diptera > Drosophilidae > Drosophila > Drosophila ogumai. Next base: position 14,045 of record JAEIIJ010005931.1, read on the forward strand.
TTGGCGCCCCTATAGTATCAGCCAGGACACTCCCTGGCATTGTATTGTATTGTATCCGCGGCTTTGTTCCCTTCGATAGTGTCACATACTTAGTTGCCGATCGCTCGAAGGCGTTTTGGGGGTCAATAATAAAGTGCGCATCGCCAGTCGAGTGACCCAGAAAGAATCGAGCTGAACAGTTGAAGAAAAAGGTGAAATTGTAGGATATTTCATTCATTTCAAAAGTGAAATAAAGAGTCATCAAACAATTGGTTACCTAAATCACTTGGGTTTTGAAATCCACTATATATGTGTCTTAAAGAATGCAATAGAAATTTATAGGTACGAAAGCTTGTGATTTTTTATGATGTAGCATTGTTAGGCTTAGTTTTTGGAGCGTTAAAAGTAAAAAGTATATATAAAATAAAAGCAAAAAATTAAAAGTAATATTAAGTGAGCAAAATTGTTTGGGTTTCGAAATCCCCTGAAAGAGTGTCTAAAAGTATGCAGTGATACTATTTACTATCGATTTTGACACTTTAAAAGTTATTTAAAAGTAAAAGTAAGATTAATTAACTAAAACACTTGGGTTTGGAAATTCCCTAAATGTATACATTTTTTTGAACAATATATTTTTTTGATATTGTTATCGATTTTGTATCATTAAATATACAACTTTTTGGCTTAATTTAATTCATTTTGCCTGGGAAATTTCTTAGTTTTAGGTTCTTACAAGACTTCACAGTAAGTACAGATTTCAAAACCATTTCTCTATTTATTTAACATTTTTACTTACCCATTTAATAATACCAACTTCCCAAATAAAGAGTCAAGATCTTTACTGCCTATACTTTTGTTGTTATTTCGTTTTTCTTTATTTTTAGCTGTTGTTCTTTTTGTTTGTTTCACTTACATTGTTCTTGTTTGTTGTTTTCATTACAAATATGCCATTCGCTTTATTCCATAGTGTTTTTTTTTATATTTAATTTTAACGTTATCCATGTACCTCAATTCGGTTGTTTTGTATACGCTAACATAAAGCCCACATACTTTCATACACACCCTCGTACTCGTATGCACCCTAACATATCGTATATTTATTTATATTTATATTTATATTTATCGTTACTGCTTAGGTTGCAACTTACAGCTTTAAACTTGAAGTGCGCCGCCTCTCTTGAATTCCCCATGCATAATTTTCATAGTTTTCCCTCCGCCTTATGTTTATTTGCTATTATGCCTTTGTGATTTTGCTATCCTGGAATTTATACGTATCCTTGCTACAGATTGCTATTTGAGTATGCTAGTTTTCCTCTTTGCCCTTTGCCTGCTTTTTACATTAATGCGACGACTATTTTGTAATTTTCTTTCATTTCCCTTTCGTTTTTCATCATTCTTTAACGGTACTTTACATTGTAGCTACGCTTTGTCCGCACCCAGTGAGCGCGAGTGATGGATGGACAGGGTATTGGGGACGGGATAGGGATGGGATGAAACAAAACACTCGCCTTGTCCCGTCACTGATATGGTCCGAAACTATATAACGACTTAGTTGCTGCTTCAGTTGGCCATAAAACTGTGCGGATTGGATAGCAAATGAACTGAATTTCAATAGCCCGAACAATTTCCACTAATTTTCCCTATTTCCTAAGGACACACGAGCTGCTTGATAGGTTAGTTTTGCCTTAAATTCGTCTAATATTTAGCTAGATGATATTTCCCAAGCTGGTTTTCCCAATAGAAATAGACTTTACATACTTTCTGCTTTTTTTGTTTAGGTTTAAGTTAAAGCGTTGCTTTCTCTAGACACTATTAAAGTAGTTTTTAATGCTCTCTAACGTTTATAACTTTACGCATACGTATGTATATTCAATAATTAATACATATATTTATTTATTTTGGGTATATTTTTTGACTTAGATATGCTGCGGTTAGTTCATAATTCGTGTCAACAGTGTTATAATTTGCAAGGATATTCGATAGAGCGATATTAGGTTTAGTTCTCGGTGTGTATATTACATAACCTTTTTGTCTAACAGAAGCGCAGGCTTGGGGTTTTGCCAGATATCGAATAGGTATAGGTATAGGTATAGGTAATTCGTATTTATATATATTACTTTTTTTTCTGTGTGTATAAACATAATACATATCGCCGAGTATATGCATTAAGGAAGACATTTTTTCATGATTGTGACCATTTTCAATACGTGCACACTTTACACTGCTACAAATTTCCCTCTTCTTCTGTTCAAAATGGTCAAGCTTAGGCTTAAAGTTTGTGTGTGTGTGTGTTTGTGTTTGCATGCCTCAAACACTCTATCAATATTCATAGATATTCCATTCACTCAGGTGTTGTTTTTTCCTCCTCCTACTATTTACAATAGTTTCTAGTTTACTCCTTCGCTTTTTACATATTTTCTTTAAGGCTCAACTGAAGTCTCGTTCCATGTACATTTTAACTTAGCTGCTTTCTTCTAACTTGAATTGAGATCTCGTACCTTATAGGGTTGTTGTTGTATATCGTTGTAAATATTATGTATAGTCATTGTTTTTTTTATTTTTGTTATAAAGAAGTATGTACAAAAGATTCGAGAAGAATTTTCGTGTAAAACTCGTTTAGGTGTTCATATTGATATGTACTGTTAGTATTTAATTACGTCAATTGAGGAGTCCAAAGTGGTAGTAGGTAGGAGTATGTACAGCGAACTGAACAGAGATGTATATACTATATAGCAATGAAACCTGTTGAAACGAGGCGAGGTGGCTGCCGGCTGCCCGGCGAACAATCGAAATGCAGAACGCATAATTGATAATGAAACCGTAATTGTTTTCGCGCCTACGAAACGAAAAACCATGAAATAATTTAACAATAACGATTTGCATAAGAGTGTTGAGCGAGTGACTGACCCGGCATAAGGCCAGGCCGTTTTAAAATGTAATTAAAAATCAGGAGAGAAAGCCGGCATATCCGAGGAATGCACGTTAAGGCATTTATTATTTTCCTTTAGTAATTGAGGCAGCCAAGGACTCGATAGAGCTTAAACAGCAAACAATGAGTGGGTCCTAATTGTTGTGTGTAGAGGGTGTGTGTGTGCTGTGTGTGATGTATAGTTTACTGTATAAAACTCTAGCTACGGATAGTACTTAATGCTGATACCTGCTCTATATACACCTCAAATCCAACTATTGAGTTTGCCTTCCGCTATTTGCTAACAGTATTATTATGTAGACAGCAGTTTCCGTTTTCACATTAAATGATAGATTAATCTAGTTGAGTTCTATATATGCATATGTCCTATATAGGTTTCTGTATATCCCATACGTTCGTATCAAAAGGGACAGCAACATCATCGTCAAGGGTCAACAACAAAGCTTTACAATAATCGCAGCTAAAACACAGAACTAGCCCCTAAATGTGTACAACACAGTATTACGATTATGCGCCTAAGAGTATCCATCATATCATTATAGTTTATAGTTATAGCTATCGTTCTCCATGATGAGTATGAGTATGAGTATGAGTGTGTCTCTGTTTCCCCCCACGAGTATCTACTACGTACAGTTATGCAAGTGTCCTCGCCTTAATCCTTCAGCTATGCGGCTGTCATGTCCAAGCCACATCGCTCACACACAGCGCTGTCCAGCTGGAGAAGTAAGCGGCCACCGCCAGCATCATCACATAGAGCAGCCGGTGGCAGCCACCGACGGAACCGTGTCCACTACGGGCCGCCGCACTCGTGCTCTCCGGCCAAATGACCTCGACTTCGGACATTTTGAAAATGCTCAGCAGTCGGTGGGATTGGAGCTCGCTGTGCTCGCTATTGATTTGATGACTGATGGTCTTCAGTATCGCGGTGCACTCGTCCTGCAAACAGACAGATAAGCAGCCGCAGTCGTCGATTGGATTATTTGGGGAAATAGATTTTAGTAAATCGGTGTATGCACAGAGTGAAAATAAGGCAAAGCTAATTTATAATTTATAATTTAAAAATAATTGGTTTTGAAAGGACAACCAATTAGTATAGTTTTTTGAATATAATTTTTTTTATAAAATAGTTTAGTTTAATTATTTGATTCTTTGTTAGGTAATTTCTCTCTCTGCATTTGTATAGGGTGCCTTGAGGCATCTCAACGAACCTTCTCCTTGCGCAGCAGCTCAATATCCTTCAGTTTGCCATCATGCGGCAGACGCGCAGCAATGATTATGTTCTCCTCGGTCATATTAAACAGCGTGAGGGTGCACTGCGTCTGGATGGGGCGGGGAGAGACAGAGACAGAGGTGATGGAATGCAATTAATATATATTGCCCCGGACATACTTTCCTATGCGTTCGCTCGACCGAAGCGAACCGGCGGCAACGGCGGCTTACCTGATTATCGATGTATGTGGTTACGTACTGCTGCAAGGCACGCACGGCATCCTGCACCCCGAGGTTCGTGTGAGGACGCAGCAGGGCCTCGTCGGCGGCACTGTAGCCCAAAAGCAGGAACACCCCACCTGCAAACACAGAGGGAGAGAAAGAGAGGACGAAAAATGTAGCGAATGCCACATCAATTGCAGCAAACGTAATTTACTGCGGAATCCGCGCACAAAAACGCACGCAAGTGCCAGTGCCATGTGGTGGCAAGTGGCAAGTGGACAAGAGCCACGCAACCTTGCTGCTGCCACAATGGTTCCTTTTTCTGTGTCAAATATGCTCTCTCTCAAGTGGCTCCTCAGTGCCCGAGGAGGTGTCCTGACAAAAGGCCTTAAAGCAAAGCCACGAGATGTCCTTGCAGTATTTTCTCTTTAAAATTTTTTGCAGTTTTTAAGGAGGAACAAGGGGTTTTAAGTCTGTTTAAAATGTGTCTAAAAGTATGTAATCGATTTATTTGTAATTTTTAGATAGAAGTAAAATTTTGAAGCATACTTTTTGACACCATTTAAAGATATTTAAAACTCCTTTTGAATTATTCTACGCTAAAGATATTTACAATTAATAAAAAAAATACAAATTAAAACCTAATTTTCTCTCCAATTTCATATAATATTTCCCCAACCTATCAGCTTGGCTTAAATTCTTCAAGTGCAAAACCCCTTCGGGGTTCCTTAACTTGCGGCACACACACAAAAATGCAGCTGCATTCCACCTGACAGCCCCGCCTTGTCATTGCCTGTCGCCGGCGATAATCGCTAAGTGCTTAACGCACAGCGAACCCGACACGCCAACGTAATACCGCAGGAGGGCAGCCAAGAAAGAGGCAGGAGGATGGACAGCAAGGATGGCAAGGATATGCAGCCCAACTCACCTGGCAGAATGTACTCCCCAAGCGGCGGCTTCATGCAGATGAAGCGGCCCGAGTAGCAGAGGCAGCGACCGCGGAACGCCTGGTAGGCGGGCGAGGCGTGGCTGTAGAAGGCGAGGGCGGTGCGGCAGGGGGCGAAGGGCACGCAGAGGGCGTGGCAGGTGAGGGTGAGGGAGTCGCCGCAGCTGCACAGCTCGCTGCACTCCACATCGTCCAAGGAGTAGATCTGTAAAGGAACAAAAAAGTAAGAATAGAGAAAGGCATTAAATTGCATTGTGCGGCTACATTACGTATACGCCCGGTGTGGCCATAATTAAATGATGGCACAAACAAAAACCTTTAACTTTTCCACATCTATATATGTAAGTGTGTTTTATGATTTCCCTTTTTTCCCCAGCACGTGCCGACACGTGCAGCTTTCCGTGTGTATTTTCGTATTTTTCACTTTTAGTCAGGTAGCCATTTTTCTCCGGCTTAACTTTTAGTTATGTAAATGCGCTAAAAAGCACTTTCTGAACAAATCCCGGCCGAAATATGAATGAAATATTAATTTGCATTTAAATTTGGCTTTCGTTTAAGTTTTACTGATAAGTAGCAGCCATTTTCGGCAGCTTATATTCAAATTATCTCGACTTGGTCAATTATTTACTTACCCGCTTGCTGCTGCCCTCACGAATTAGTTGATCCGATTGGCGGGGTCGTTGCACCACACAGTTTCCTGCAAATAAAATCGTTTTCAATTTCCAGAGCCACTTCATAATTGATGGAATAATTCATTAAACCAATTTGTCGACACTGAAAGCTCTGCCGTAAACCAGTTTAACACCTTTGATTAAACTTAATTTTCAAGCGTCGGACAATGTTGACTATTCCACTCATGTTTTTGTGGCTTTAAGTGTTTTGCCGCCTTTGTGGAGAATGACACAAACACAAAAACCCCCAAGCACCCAACCCTACCCACTCATGCCCCAAAATAACGGATGTCCGCCACTCATGTGGGGCATTCATCATGTCATCAACGCCATTACGACTTTTTCCCGGGCCCCTGAAAAGTTTCTCCCGGGCTCGGCGTGTGTGTGTTTATGTAGCTCAAATTTTCACACTCGAGACCGAGACCTGACTTTTGCACTTAATTACCAGCAATGGGAACTTTAAGCTGACAAGATGTGACTTAACTGGCACCTGGGGCATGGGCCCCTAATCAAAATCCCTATTTTAGCGAAAACTTTACCAATAAAGCCGCTATAAAATGCACATAAATAATTGAAGCAGAACGGCAGAACGGCAGTTTACAATAGTTAAATATAGTTTTAAAATATCCACCTCCCTCTGGCAGAAGCAAAATCAATTATAGATGAGACACAAACAGGTTCAGCTGCGGGCCAGCAACATTTCATGCAAAATTCAGAGCCAAATGTCCCAAGTGTCTAAATAATTACACCGGACGAGCTGACCACACGGGATGGCAGCCGGACTGACTGGCTGACTAACAAACTGACAAACTGACGGACTGCACAAACAAACAAACTCATTTACATTTTTAATGATGTTTGTAAACACAAGCCTCGTGCCCCGGAGCCCCTGTGATAAATAAATGGACAATAAACGATGTCCTCGGCAGGAGCTTTTAAACAACGGAAGTATTATCACAATGCAGTCGAGTGATATGTTATGTGTGCGCTTGGCATTCAAAGCATAATCGGATTTACCATGTCCTAGGATCCCAAGAATCTACGGCATTTCAGCGGACTTTACATGGGGCGCACACAAATTTCCCCGTATAATTGCCACATCAGCCGAAAACAAACTCATTTCCGGTTGTGTCCCACAGTGTGTGTGTGTGTATGTGTGTGCGCGTGGGATGACCAATGCGGATACTGAATTTTAAATGATTTGCGCACAAAATATTAAAATAATAATCACGGTCGGCGCTGAGTTATGCTTTCAATTAGCCAAACAACCGCAGTCACCGCATCAATTATGTTGAAAACTTCAAAACGGAAACGATACCCAAATGTATAAAAATGTGGAGAGTAATGAGTGTGAGTCTGTGCACAGTGAAAAAAATTTGGAATTTTTAATGAAGAAATTTGGATTATATCTGCTTTTTCTTAAGGAAGTTAAGGGTATTTACATTTTATTAAAATTTCAATTCAATATCTTATTTGTTAATAATCAAGAAATTAGGCGTTTATGACACTGGTTCATTAAATAGACTTGACAGCTTCTCTAGGGTGCGAGAAAGATGACTATACAGCACTTTCTATGAAAATAGTAAGGCATTATGTCAGAAACTCTAAAAATCTAAAATAAAAATACTAGAAAAAATGTAGTGCTCTGAAAAAATACTCTTATGCATTAAATTATATTAAAAAAAAATTCTTTAATTTATCATTAGTGTTTGACTCAAGGCCTCTCAATATGTATTGCTTTTTGCCACCGGCTTGCCATTATTTGCTAAGCCTAACCTGAATAAGAACTTGCAAAATGAATAATAAACTATTTGACATTTGAAAATAGGTGTGACCGTAGCCAGTTTACAAACAAAAAAAAAAAAAAGAACAGGAAAGCAACACATATATGGATAGGGTAAATAAGGAAACTTTTAATTATTGAACCAGTGTCATAACCACATAAGCAACTGAGCCTTGAATATTGATGATGTAGGCCTTGAAAGTATATCACACCTTTGTGTTAACTACTTAAAATAAAAAAATATATATTTTTTAATTATTTTTACTATGATACTATTTTTAATAATTTATTATCAATTTTTTGTTTATGTTAAATTATTTCCTCAGTTTATTCTAATCTAATAAAAATTACTTTCTCGAATTTCTTCTCAGCTGATTTTTTGTCAAGTGTAAGTACCTGCTAATTGTTATTAAGCTGACGGCAACTTTATTTGAGCCACCTGAGACCCTGCCACACATCATGACCCTCAAGCTCTCATAATCGAGAAAGTCGGACGAATATATAGTAAAATTTTCTGACAGATCCAACCGCAATTGGACGTCCAGCGATTCCAACAAAGTGGAAGGACCAATTTGTTACCCACTTGCATTTACTTACTTGGCGGCTGTGTTGTTGTCGTGGTCGCCATTGTTGTGGTTGTTGTGGTTACCGGCTCCGTGATGCTGATGCCCACAAATTCCGTTGTTTCCCTTGGGTCCACGAAAATTACTGGATCATCGAAATCTATACTGCTGCCGCCGCCACGTCCCTTTCCGTTATTTTTACGTCTGCCGTTGTTGCCGTTACCGTTACCGTTGCCATTTCCATTTCCGTGTCCATTGCCGTTGCCGCTGTGATAATCGTCATTTCCGCCATTTCCGCCGCTCTCGACATTTACGCTGGGCAGCGGGATTGAATCGGGCAGATCGAGATAATTGTGTTCCACCGATGCTGGCTCTGATTTCTCTTTTGGCTGCCGTTTCACCCAACATTTTCACATGCCATGGTTTTTTTTTTGTATTTTTTTTATGGTTTGGTTTTGCGTTTCGTGGTTTTTCAATTTTGTTGCAGGTTTTTTTTTATTTATTTTTATTTTTTTGGTTCATATTTGTTTTTCCACATTTTATTTATTTATTTGCATTTTTTGTGGTTTTTGCGGTTCATTGTTGCAATTGTTCGTCGTTATTATTGTTGTTTTTTCCGTTGTCGGGAGGAAGAGAAAAGGATGTTAAAGAGTTTGAAAACGAATACAGATATATGTATATTTTTTTATGGGGAGGGGGAGGGGGGTGGGGTGGCTTAATCTTTTTGCTGCCGCCGCTGCAAAGGCAATAGCAGCAGCAGCAACAGTAGCTGCTGCAGGTCACAGAAATTGATTGCTTTGTCGGTTTGCCCAACCCGAGGAACTGGGCCACAAGCAGAAACAGAAGTTTACCAGGATGCGGATCCTCATCCACACTCGAAAAAGGATTTTAACAGTTTTTTTTTAAATAAATATATTTATAAGATAAGAAAGATTTATGACTTTAAATTTATTTCTTAATCTGAGCACCTGCTTTTTGTTTAATTATTTTAAATGTGTACTATTTTGACAATTAATTAACTATTACCACAAATAAAATATAAATAATATTATATTAGTTTTAAATTGCTTATCTATTAATTGTTAATATTTTTTAAACTCCCTATGTATTCAAATTC
>JAEIIJ010005934.1:0-12133 GCA_018904815.1 Drosophila ogumai
TGACATCAGTTTCATAATAAATAAATTAAGCAAGGTGCTAAAAAAAACACCATCGTTTTTAAATACTATTAGAAAAAAATACAAATTTTGAGGTGCCTCTGCACATAAGGAATTCTTTTTATTTTTAAGCTAAATTTTGAACACCTGTTAATTTCTGTAGTTGTTTTTAGACAATTTATATAAATATTAAACCTTAAACTGATGTACTATATACATTTTATACCCTTTACATGTACATACATGTTTTTTTTTTGTTTAAAGAATAATTAAGTTTTTAGTTAGATTAATGTACTGTTTGCTTAAATTTTTGGTAACTTAACCGAATCTGAAATAAAATGAAGTTTATAAACTGTCCATGAGCAAAGCTACAAGTTTTTTTCTTGGCATACTTGTGGACATTGGCCGCAGTGATTTGAAATCGCTTTGCCTTTAAGCAAAGGCAATTCCCACTCATTTGAATCCCTCGATTTGTGTAAGTGCAGGACAAAGTTGGTCACACATTGTGGCTTAGAGGAGGAACTTTCAGACCGGGCCAGGAGGAGAGTCAGTTGGCAAGAGGCCCAGCCAGCAGCCAGCAGCCAGCAGCCAGCAGCCGTAGTGCCACTTTTCATTAACCTACTCCGAGGTCATTCCACTGGCTCTGGCTCTGGCTCTGTCTTTTGTTGCACACGCACACCCCGATATCTGGCCATATATGCATATATACACTATATAGGATATATACTAGGCCCGATTTGGTATGTGTGTACGGCTTTTGGGCCTGAAAGTGTCGCCGCGGCTAGTGACCTCTTTTTTGTTGCCTCGAAAATGGGGCAGGCGGCCAGCAGCAACAAAGGGAATGAACTCCGGTCACGTCACACGGAGAGACAACTGTAATGAGGATGTGCCACACGCATCCTTGAAGCCAAGAGAAAGGAACAAAAAAATAATCAAAATAAAAAAAGGGGGAAATCAAAAAAGTTTTCACTGGCGAAATGGAGAGTGAAAAGCGGGCGAAAGTCAAAGTAATCAAAAATGCGAGGCGAAGACTGAGGAAATTGGGAAGCCCGAGAAACTAGAGCAACTTGGCGGAAATACACACACACAGATATTCGCTAGGGCTTTTCCTAGGTTATCCCGCAGCAACAACAACAACAACAGCTACAACAGCTGAAAGTAGCACAGAGGAAAGCAACACCTCACCTGGATTTGACTCCTGGTTTTTCCTCTTCAGAAAAAGCAAAAAAAAACCACAACAAAAACGGAAAAACACTTGGTTTTTGGGTGGCGCTTTTCCTTGAGGCCTGACACTTTCAACGACGCACTTTATCTTCGTTATTTTGCTTTAACAACAATAATAATAATCAAAACAAGCTGCTGGGAGCGAGGAGCAGGAGGAACAGGCGCAGGCGGAAGCGGAACTGCGGCCGGAAAATTCGCTCATTTTCGTAGACCGTTCGGTGCCAAAACTCGCGGCCAACTGAGAGAAAGCTGCAGCTCAAGCGGGGGGAAATCGCGAAATAAAATAAAATAAGCTTTTGGACAGGGGTTGCCATAAAGAATGCGCTATAAAAGCATTTCCTATAAAAGTAGGGCTTATAGCACACATCCATAATTTCGGAAAATGGCTATAAAACGTGTAGAAAATGCCATAAACTGCGTTTAAATGGGAGATGAGACACTTGTAAATATAATTTGTATTTAAAAATGAAAAATTTTAAATTAATTTAAAGAATTTTTAAAGAATATTCGTTCTTACATATATTTATTTATTATTAATTCTGGTTTATTCTTTAAGGTTTTCATGTTTTCTAAACATATTTAATCTAAAATCAGTGACTAAATTTAAACAAAATACTACATTCCATCACATATACTCTAACTTTATAAAGTCAAATCATTACCGATTGATTTGTTATGTTTTATTTATGCTAATTTCGCTATGTTTTATACATTTATTTATTAAATTCCATTTCCTTTTCGATAATTTTCCATTTGTCGTGTCACGTGCCCTTCCAACCGCGCATCTCTGTTCGATTTGTTTGCTACGCAGGGGAAGGGTTCGCCGTGGAAGGCATATAACAGTTATGTTTCCGCTGTTAGGCATCCCCATAGCTCTGTTAATTAGCCGATGGTCCTTACAGCTGTTAGCCTAGCCCAACAAGAGGGCACTGTAGCAACATTGTTGCTACAGGAGTTGAGTTTTGGATGCTGTTAACCCTTTATTCGGAGGAAATAAATAATAAAAAAAAAGAAAACTTACCTCATTTTAATTTGGCAATAGCAATAATTAAACTGAAGAATAGATAGATCAAAGTTCCCATTCATTGTCAAACTTGTGTCACTGGTTAAACTTTAATGTCAAAGGCATCACCGAGTACGGACAGCACCGACAACACAGCTCCAACCCCGCTAAGTTTTACTGTCAGCTCAACCATGACATGGCCGGCTCCAAGATGACACCGCTGACCAACGAGCAGCGGGAGAAGCAAGAGAAGCAACTGGATGCTGGCACCAAGCAGCGGCAAAAGCAGAGATGACTTGCAACGCAGAAGGTGCCACTGAGCCGACCACTGAAAAGGAAACTTCGGCGGATGACAAGGCTCCCGGCAAGCTACTGGGCATTCCAGTCCCACCGATAACGAGCAGGATCTGAAGAAGTAGAAGCTGGAGAGCAAGACCAAGGACCAGGATAAAGCAAGTTCTTCGAAAGGAGAGGGGAAGGCCTCCAAGAAGAAGGAGGACCAGAAGCAGGAAGTATTTAATGTTCCCCAGACGCCACCAAGGACTAATAATGGCCCTGCACCTACCACCCCAGCGGGAAGACAACAGCCCCCGCCCGTAAATCCAATCTATACTCCAGTTAATCAAAGATGAGCCCTTGCTGGAAGATTCTACAAAACTAGATTAGGCTTCAAGAGTTTACAAATATTTTTGAAAAATAATACAAAATTAACAATTTACAATTATTGAAAAATAATAGAAAATTACAACAGCATTAAACCATCTATCTAGCTGTAATATCTAACCACCTATCCACCCATCTATCTATCTTTCTATCTATCGTCGGCTCATTCTGTTTTGCTGAGCTCTGTGGGCTTAGGACAACAGCAGGAATGAAGTTAATTCTCAACACACAAACTGTATGTACATATATTACATATTTACATATTATTACCATTACGTCAAAACCCGAGTCGATCTAGCCGTTTAAATTTTAGCAGAATCAAAAGATAATATCAAAGATATTACAGGAGCAAACGATCTGAGTATTTAAGAGCCTAGAAACATAGTTGTTATTTCTATAAACAATTTTTATTTGTTGTTTATTTATTTATTATTTTATTTGGTATTATTTATTATAATTTTTTATTTACTTAGTTATGGTTTTGGCGACCTTTCCTTAGTTTATGTGTTGTTGAGCCTGCTTGAGGTCAGTTTATTATTTATATTTATACATAATTTATATATATTTATTTATTTTATTTATTATTTTATTATTTCTATTTAAGCCTTAATTTGAATAAGAGTAATGCCTGCTGGACTACCACTGTGCAGCGTACATGCAGCTAACAGCGCTGTTGCGCCACTGCAACTCGCAGGGGCAGAGCTTAAATGGAACGCAAGCTCTTCGAACAGTTTGACCTTAGCCAATGTTAGTGCAGGTCCGCTAATCCTGGAATTTTAACAGTTTCGCCGAAGCGAGTTTAAGCGGATTAAGACGAGCAAAAGAAAAAAAAAAAGTAAAAAACAAAAAAAGGAAAGGGGGGACTTAAAACTTGAATAATAGATAGATACACACACACCAGGGCCGGGCTGGCCAGGACCAGCAGGACCAGCAGCACCAGCAGCACCAGCAGCACCAGCGCAGGCCGAAAGGCCGATAATGGATTTAATTCGTGGTCAATCTAGCGTGGCTCCCCAAAGAGTAATGCGCTGAGCTGAGTTGGGCGAGAAATGTTTTTACATCTCGCGCGCGCTAATAAATTCCATTATTTTTGTTGGGAAAGTGGATGGAAGGGTAGTGGAAGGGGAACGGGAACGGGAGCGGGAACGGGACTGGGGAGATGGAAATGGAAGTGGAAATAGAAATGGAAATGGAGCTACTGCTGCTGGCATTTTTGGCATTCTAGCCATATTCTATAGCATTTGCTGTATTAGTAGCCATTTTGTTGTTGTTCTTGGCCATTACGCAATTTTGGCAAACGCAAATCCCACTGCGCCAAAATGCGCCAAGCCCCAGTCCCCCGTCCCCAAACCCCACGATTAAAAAGTACACGGCCATAGCACTCAAAATGTGCGATAATTTTCGCAGCCTATCCGGCGGAATTCCTCAATCAGCCAGTAGATTGTTGGCCAAATCAAATTGCTTTCAATCGACACTCACTCTCTCTCTGTCTATCAGTACAAGGACGATACAGGATGCGGCGGATTCTCTCGATTGTCCGTTTGTCGGTCAAATCTTTGGGTGTGCGAAAAACCGCACTTTAGTCGTAATGAAAATGAAAATGAAAATGAAAATGAAAATGATGCCGAAACAGAAACAATAAAAATGGAAATAGATGGTAGGCGCGGGCTCTGGTGGGAATGTGTGTGTGTGTGTGGCAACTGGAATTGAAATGAATTGCAATGGAAATGGGAATGGGAATGGGACTGGGAATGGGAATCAAATGAAATAAAATGGGATGGAAAATGTGCACAATTGGGCAAAATGCTGGCCGAGTTGAGGAGTCAAAGTCAAAGCAAATAAATTGTGCAAATTGTGGTAAATTGCAAACTAACACACAGTACATACAATGCAAATACAAGTATATATATATACATATATAGCTTTATATACACAGCTACAATATGTATAATAATGCTAAATGCCGAAATGATTTCAAATGCAATTTCAATTGAATTTGCAAACAAGCTTTGGCCTTCCCTTTCTCCTTTTGGTAAAAAGTTTTAGGCCATACAAATAACACGGCCAGAGCCCCGTTGCCCTCCGCCCCATAAACTATCGGAATGCCTATCAACGAGCCCGTCAATTCATGGCAAAATATTGCACAAATGCTAAGAGACAGGAGAGGCACGAGTGGGGCTGCATGGGGGTGGGGGTTAAGGGGAGCTTGGAAACTCGCTGGGTGAACAAAGTTTCCAACGTTGGGAAGAGGTGGGGGTGGGGGTGGGGCTCGGGTGCATCTCCCTTTGCCATTCCAGCTTCCACATGGCCCGCATCAATTGACAGTCCAATTAACCGGGAATTACCCGAACTATGTGGGTCCGTTGGAAGTAATCCCCATTCAGCGTCCCGAGTTTGCAACTCGGCTTGGGCCCAGCCTCCTCTAGAGAAGTGTTGTAATTACATAAGCACCGCCATTTCGCCATTTCGCCATTTGCCAGTTTTTCATCTCTTCCCGACCCGACCCTCCCCTCTTCTCCTCCCCCCTGCGGAATTGTTATAATTACAAATGAAAAGTAAAGTTTAAGAGGAGCAGGGAGCAGGATGAAGCGTGGGAGTGTATTATATACACTTTTTTCATCATCTCGCCAAAAGGATAATTAAAAAGGCACAACACTTAAAATATATATGCATTAAGGGGGATGGAGAGAATGCAGAATGCAGAATGCAAAATAATAAAATAAAAAACAAAATAAATAAAGTTGAGTTCACTTCGCACGGTTGAATGAACTCTGTACATCCGACATTCCCCCCTTTGGAAGTTAAAAATGAACAACAATATTTCCATTCGCATCCCTTCCATTCGGCCATTCCATGTCATGAATCATGATTATAAAAATAAAGTTCTCTTCGCTCTCGCTCTCAGTATGTGAGTTATTTTCGTAGGTTCAATGAACGCGACACTGATGGCCGGTAACCTTTTCTTAATGGCAAAGGTACAAAAGGTCCAAAAAGGTATTTTCGTATTACCTTTTTCGGCCAACTTAATCAATATTAAGGAGCTGCCCCCCTCCCATCACATCCTCCTGGAAAGTTGCTAATTTTATTTCCCGCTGCGGAAATCATTTAAGTTTTTCCGCCAACAAACTTTTGGCTGAGTGATAAACTGTCAAAGTAGCCGTCGTCGTCGTCGTCGTCGTCGTTGTTGCCTCCAAAAAGTCAGTCTTGTTATTAAAAAATAGTTTAGAAAACAACAACAAACAGCAGGGAACTCTAATGAAAGTTTAACAATTGCCTTATTAATTTAGAACAAACCTTAAGGGTAACAAGGCTCCAGGGGAGAGTTTGGTTTTCAGTGGGAAATCTTCCAACTTTTCGTAAAAAATGAATATAAAATGGGTATAGAGAGGTTTTTTTTTGCCAAGGAAGGCTAATAAAAGTTGAAGAATTTCATTAATTCATTAATAATTTTAATTTTTTTATTTAAAACCTAAACTATTACAAAATATTCTCTGACTACCTAGTCTGAGCTCTGGGCTTTCCTGGCATTGAAGAAATACCTAGGAAAACCGAGCTTCTTTTAATATTTTTTAATAGAAAAATACAGAAAAATTATTTCAGAAAGACAGAAACATTTTTTAGCTTAGAAAAGTCAAAGAACTTGACTCAGAAGAAGAACAATTTTTCTTAAGAAAAAAATAATACAATATAAATAATTAAAGAAATATAAAAAAACTTGTCTACAAGTTCAATATTTCTTGAAAAAAAAAAACAGAAAAATTATTGCAGAAAGACAAAATAAATGTTGTAGCAAAATAAAGTCACAGACTGCCAATTAAGCTTGAAGAATTGCACTATTTTCTTCCAGTCTTTATAGGAATTTTTAAATAATTTAATAATTTAATTAATTAAATCAAAAAGTAACAGAAAAATTATTACAGAAAGACAAAAAAATGTTGTAGCAAAATAAAGTCAAAGACTGCCAATTAAGCTTGAAGACTTGCACTATTTTCTTCCAGTCTTTATAGGAATTTTCAAATAATTTAATTTATTAAATCAAAAAATAACATAAAAATTATTGCAGAAAGACATAAACTAACAAAATAAAGTCAAAGACCGCCCAATCCAGCTTGAAGACTGGCACTACTTTATTCCAGGCTTTAAGGGAATTCTTCATTTTCCGTAGATCCTTAATCCCTAATCCAATGAGCTGGATACAGAATTCCATTCCATGGCATTCCATGGCATCCATTGAGTGAAAACTATGAAAACAGCGCGGCTCTCTCGCCCCTTTTCTAATTTCCCTGAAAAACCTACTGGGGTAATGTAAGTTTTCCTTTTGCTCAGCAGACGGCTGAATATTACAAAAATTTCTGTAAATTCAATGATGAAGCCGCAGAGCACACCATGGGCACAGATATACATAAGGTATATAGTACATATATATATATATTTTAAAGACCCACAGAAAGCCGGCTCTGTGATAAGCTTTCAGGGCATGGCCAGGATTAGTTTCCATTCATGATAATTCCTTATTTTCTTTTTTTTTACTCGTTGCTCGTTGCTCGCTTTGGCGTTCTCCCAGTGGCAACCGGGCTCAGGGGCACCCTTTTTGCCTCTGCCCGGGCCTGGGCTTACCTGACAGACAGAGGGTTAAGGGTCCCCCATCCGAAGCCCCGCTCCCCATTCCCCTACCCCCCGCCCTGTGTGCACCCCCGAGGCCTTCATTATAAGCGTAATCTAGTCATCGTGCCTTCAAACTCGCCCATTGATGCAGTGACTCTTTGTGTCTTTCATTGCCAGGCGGCGCGGCGCGGCACGGCACGGCACGGCATGGCACACACATACATCGAGCGAAAAATAGTACAAAATAGGGGTTAATCTCGTCTTATTTTATATATACACACAATATATATTTATTTCCCATTAAGCCTATATAATGCATATTAAATTGGAATTTGCCTGCCGTAGAGAGAGAGAGAGAGGAGTCAGTTCTAAAGACTATGTTTCCTGAAGAATATTTTTAAAAAATCAATTTGAATATTTAGTTAAGAAAACCATAAAGTTATAAACTATAAACCATATACTTATATATTTAAATAGCAAGTAATATGATGCCACTGGACAATCTTCATCTTGAGTGGCAAAAATATATTTATGTACATATACATGTATGTGATTTGTTGTTGCAAGCTCAAGATCGAGACGTTGAAGCATTTTTTTTTTTTAATAAGGTTACAAAACTGTAGACTTTATTACAGACAACCCGGAAACCGTAATCTTTATAAGTAAACAAATAAAAATCATTGTTTTTATATAATTTGCCTACTATTAATAATTCCTATTTTATATTTGTTTAATCACTCAAAAATTAATTATTATTACTTTGAGTGAAAAAATAAAATTTAAAAAATAATAACTATTTTGTAATCCTTTTTTCGATTTTTTTGGATTTTCAGGATCATGCAAAAACATGTCCAAGGAAACCTTTTAACAAAATTTTGATGGAAAAATATAGTCCAAAAAATAATGATTATATTTTGAGTGTTATTTTTTCGCGATTAAATAGAACTTAAAAAATAATAAATAAAATTGGTGTAATATAAAAAAAAAACCTAGATCTCAGAGCGTCCGAATTGTAGCCGATTGGTATAACGATTGGTAAACGAATATTATATTTCATTCGGCTTTTCCCAGTGAATGATTTTTTTGTTTTAAAAAACAAGACTGTTTACAATCCCTGAGACTTGCTCTTTTAAAGTTCCCGAAAAGCAGGCTTTGCAAGAGCCTTTAAATATACAAAACTGATCAGTATCCACTCGGTCAGTCGCTCTGTTTATTTTCTAATTCAAAGTTCTATTCAAATTTAGCTCTGATTCTAAAAGTAAGATATTGCTTCACAAGGCATAATGTATTATTTATAAACGTAAACCCTTTTAGCGAAATCCAAAATGGTCCAACAGTCGTGGCAACATGACGTCGCCGACGCTGTGATCGATGATAACGCACTGCTGATGGCCGTCGTCCAGCTGAGCATTTCCCTGGGCGACTACGCCCACGATGTGCTCAATTCCTTGGCCATCTTGAAGCAGCCGCCGTCCCCGAGCCTGGTGGACGGTCCCTCCGAGAACGATCTTATCGAGCAGTTTCAGCAAAAATTCGACGAGCTGAGCCAAATGGCGGATGCTTACAGTTACAATGTCAACAGTCACTATTTCATTCAGGTACACAAGCACCTGAAGACTCTGGTCCCGGATGAGCTGCAGCGAGTCCAGCTCCTGGATCACCTGTACAAGCTCTTCGACGCTGCCCACCCAACAGTCGGAGCTCCCTACGAACAAACCCTTGAAGACCTCTTTGGCTGGTAGAGCTTGGGGCCTGAGTCTTATGATGATGACTGCGAATTGGAAAAATGTAGCAAGTAATTGAGGTTCAGAAAGTGTTAAATAAATTTTATTTTAGCGAAGTTTTGTCATTTCTTAGAGCGAGCGCTATTGAAACTGGAAGCAAAGAAACGTATTATCTCTCTCGGTCAAAGTGTAAGAGTTGAAATTGCTCTCTGGACCCCATTCTGGATCCCCCTCTTCTCTTTGTTGCATACTATAATAAGAGAGAGGTTCGTTTCACTTGTGCTCTCTAAATTCAAAAGAACACTTTACAAAAGCGTAAAACAGAGAGTCTCTTAATCTGCTTATCGTTTTCGTTGTTTCTGAGAGAGGAGTTAAAGTTGACACCTTTTAAGAGTACTGGTTGTATTTTGAATATTCGTTTTATAATTCGTTTTATATATTTTTTATATATTCCTTAGATAATTATGAAATATTCGCCGTATAACTCATATATTTCTCATGAGCCCTCAAAAAGTAACGCATTTTTATTGCTCAGAATTCAAGGGAGCACGAAAAGACATTACAGAATCAAGAGAGAGAGACTCTCTTAAATTTCTTTTAGTACGTTCTTTCAAGGACTTTTTTGTTTAGACTTTTGAGATCATTTATAAGCACTGATATTTATTTTAAAAAATATTTAGGTTATATGTCATATAGCTAAAAGACTTAATATTTTATTTCACTTATTTATTCTATAATAAATTTATTTATACCTAATTTGTATACCTTTTTTTCTTTAAGTTTCTATTAAATGTAGAATTTTGTAGAATTTTACTTTTTTGCTTAAGAATGAAATGAGAGAATTGAGAGAATACATATGTACATACATACATGTATTGCCTTGATCCGTGATCCCAACTTTTTTTTTTGGCGTGTGCCTATACACATGTAACCAAAACTAGTTTGGGGAGGGAACCAGGAGGTGGAGCAACGCAACGGAAGTAAAGAAGAAGGAGGAGGAGGAGGAGCAGCACCTAGCGGAGGCGGAGGACAGGTGCATTGCCAAGTGCCAGATGACGTTGGCCCAACATTGGCGTATCCGTTGCCCGGCTGAATGAATGATATACCAGTTGGCCAGGACAATGGACCACCTGACTGCTTCAAGCCACGCCCCCACGTCCCCACCCTACCCACACACACACGCACATAGAATGATTTGTCAACAAAGCCAAAAACGACAACAGAAAAAAAGAAAGAGAAATGAAAACGAGCAACTGGCGGGCGATGGGCAACGAAAAATGAGAAAGAGAAAAAGAAATGAGCACCGGAGGACGCATAAGGTCCGCCGGAAAGGTGGCAAGGAAGTGGCCATTGTAGAGTCCGTGCTTTTGTGGCCGGAATTCGCATTGCGACTCCGGTCCGGAGACCATTTGTCGCAGCGCCAAGCCATCCTAGGCCCCAGCCCGCGACGGACACGTGTCCTCGATGGCCATCGATGTAGATGTAGATGTCCATGTCGATGGCCATGTCGCCCCATGATGATGGCCCACAGATTGTGGCCGTACACTCGGCTCTCGGCTCTTGCACTTTTCCACCAAAAAGCGAAACGAAACCGAAACCGAAACCCAGCCCGAATTTCCCAGCCCGTCCCGAGCTTTTCCTGATGCCATTTTCCACCCCATTCAAACTGATCACTGCTGACGTTGGCGTGACTTTTGTGACTTTGGGTGTGACCCCCAGCGGAGATGCGATGATTGTCCAAAAAGGGGTCTTAGCCATGGGTGACCGGGTGGCGACCGGAGACCGGAGACCGGACAGGGACCTGGGACCAGGGAATCGGGGACAGAGATTTATTTTCGGCCGGAACTGGGACTTTATATTCGCTGGGCCCGACGCCATCGCCGCAACTCGCAAAAATGCTGACTTTTTTTTTCAGTTTTCATTTTTTTTTTTTTTTGTTTATATATTTTCTTTTTTTTTTTGGTTTTGTTTTTGGTTCTTTTAGCCTGCAACTGGGATTTCATATTCAACCAGATGGCATTTTACAGCGAACAAAGTTAATTGGTCTCACGGGTATCCCGTGGTCCTTATTTACTTTCAAATAAATCCGGATTTCGTTAAATGAAAACTTGATGGAGGCCAGTCGGTGGCTCTTAAAGAAAAGCCCAGCCATAGGTCAGGGTTTCACTTGCTATTTATTAATAAATTTCATTTAATTTTAATTTAAACATAGACATTTAATACTAGATTTAATTAAATTTTAACTAGTCTGGCAGTAAATCGAATAAAAGAGAAAGCCAACTTTGGCACACTAAAGTTTGTATACCCTTTGTACACACTTTGCAATTTAATAATGAAAAATCTAATATTAAAAAAATAACACTTACATATGTGTTATGAATAATAAATATATTGCTACTGAGACTGCTAAATGATAAAATATTTATTTATATATCAAAAGTATCTAAGATACAGATAGTGTATATTATATATTTAATATATTGTTCTTCTGATTTGTTATTATTTTATTATTTTTTTAATAATATTTGTACATTGTTAAAGCCAAGTTCAGCGTTATATGACTTTTTAGCAAGGATATAGGTTTGTATACAAATGTGGATTATTTTAAATAAATATAAATATTTATTATATAAATGATTGTAAATAAATATAAAACAAAAAAGGAAGCTAACTTCGGCAAGCCGAAGTTTGTATACCCTTGCAGATATTATTTTATTGCATTTTACCTATGCTTATTATGTTTACAGTTTACAGTTACAGTTTAACATTCCCAGCTTTACATTTTCTCTATACTACCGATCTTTTATATGGCAGCTATATGATTTAGTTGTTCGATTTTCATAAAATTTATACCAATATTCTGAAATAATAAAATAAGCCTATATCTCAGAGTAGATGAAAATACGTTGAAAAACAA
>JAEIIJ010005950.1:0-11013 GCA_018904815.1 Drosophila ogumai
AAAATATAGCCAAATATTTGTATGGGCTTATTAAAGAATACTATAAAATGTTTACCATTATATATATTTATAGTTTATCTTTATTATCTGCTTATTTTCAACCATACTTTTCAATTAAATAAATTTAAGTCATATAAATAATAAGGAATATTTATTATATTCATATTTTGGGTATTTTTCTTAGTATTGTTTGAAATTGATTACATTGTTTGGGACATGGGCTGATACTGTACTATTTACTTTAGTTGCTTAAAATCATTATACGGAAAAAATAAATCAAATAAAAATATATGATTCCCTTAAAGATATTCTTTGTTAAGCTACCTCTAAATACCTACGTCAATAGAATTTTTCCGTCTTCGGGAGTCTCAACCCAATGGAGGTTTTCACTCCACAATAAGTTTTATCGTTCATCACCTGTCGCAGACTTGATTGACAGTCCCCAAGGAACCAACTCTGAATTGTTATTAAGTAAATGCATTTTAAGAGATTTCGACTAGCGCAAACATTCACTCTATTGTTCACTTCAATCGAGTCTCAAAGTAAACTGGTCATGTTCGATTTTCGGAAATTGAGTTTATCCAAAATATGCGTCGGAATTCTGCGTGGATTTTTTATATTCGCCGGATACACGGGCATGGTGTTCTTTCGTTTTAAAAAGGATCAAGTTGTGGCCATTGATCGTTCGTGGTGGAAGGAGGGCCTCTCGCTTATCCTGCGATTCATCCCACTCGGTGTCCATGTCTATACCTACTTCATGTGGATTAGGAGAAGCGAGAAATTTATCGAGCAAATGCTGCACTCTTTGCGACTTGTACTATCGATTCCCTGCTATCTGGCAATGATCTACATACAGATTTTGAATGGTCCAAAGGTGATTGAGTTAATCAATCAGTATCTGCGAATCGTACGTGAAGTTAGAACGTTGACCGTTAGAAAAGGAATTGGCTTTGGCGGTGGACGAGAGTTTTTCCTGATCTTCCTTTCGTTGGCCTGTCAGCTCCAGGAAATTGCCTTTCTTTTGGGTCTCTTGCGTTGGGTGGTCAATCTGAATAATATGATCAAATGGACAGCCTACAGTGTCGTCTTCACGTCGAGTAATATGATTCTAAACATCAGCATTATATGGTACCTTAGCTTGGGCATTATATACAAGGAGTTGAATCAATACCTCCATTCCGAGACGAGAAACCAATTAGAGGTCTGGAAGGATCATCGTCAAGGGTATAAGCCGCTGTATAAGCAGTTGAGAAAGCTCAGAAAACTGAGGAAAGCCCTGAATATTTTCAGGGAGATATATTATGTGGTTAGTTCTTTGCAAAAGATTTCCAATATTCATCTATTTTTGGCTCTGACCCAAACCGTTTTATACTTGATTGTTGTATCCTACAAAATGATAATTGATCTAAACTTTCACCAATTTTGGTTGTGGTTCCTTTTTGTTAAGATCATGATTCACGTTCTGATTATAACTTTGGCCATTCAAGGAGCTGTTAATCAGTTTGGTTATGTTCAGGAAGTTCTTTTGGATATATTTTTCACAAGTGACTTGAAGGATTGGAAGCAAACGGTATGTAAAGAATTGATTTCGGTTTAATTTAATTAATAAATATTTATTTACATTTTAGGTGGAGATATTTGTTATACATCTAAACCTGTGCAAATTGAGAGTCTGTTTTTTGGGCCTTTTTAATGTCTCCAATGAGCTATTTCTTGTAATTGTATCTGGCCTATTTTGTTATCTTGTTTTTATTGTACAATGTGTAATGCAGTTGCAAAATAAATAAGAAAATTTTATGGAGAAATTTTCTATGTCAATTTCCTAATTATAACTTAATCCTAATTATAAATTACGAAAAAGTTGTTAAGAATAAACAAAGATCCCTTAACTTGCCTGGTAAAAACTTTTTAATGAAAATCATTTAACTGGATAATGTCACTTCTTTTGATACTCTTTCCTCTGACAGCTCGGGATCTTATCGAAGTTTACTTGAACTTGTCATTAACCAAATGCACCTCGAGTGCCATGGTTTAGAGCAAATTATTTTTCCATTTTAAGCCAAGTTAAAACCCAAAGCAGTCGGTCGGTCATGTTTAAGTTTCTTCGTGAGATGAGTGTTTCAAAAGTATCCGCTAGTATCCTGGTCGGCATTTTTCGGTACTTCCAGCTCATGGGAGTGGTTTCCTTTCGGCTTATCCAAAGCGAGGATGGCTATAAAGTTTGCAATGAAAATAGGCTAAAGTGGATCAGTGCCATAAATCGACTATTATCCGTCTGTGGATTTATCTATTTGGTGGGAGAGACTACACTTTTGATGCAGAATAAGATCATGCAGATTCTGCATTTTATTCGTATATGTTTGACCATTCCCAGCATTTTTATAATAGTGGGATATCAATTTTTTCGTGGTCCCGAAATGATACAGTTGGTAAACAGATTTCTGCGTCTTTTTCGGCACGTCAGAAATTTAAATAAATCAAAACGAAGTGGTTTTGGTGGCCGGCGAGAGTTGGTTTTTATCCTTTTGAAAGTTGCCTCGTTCGGTCACGAGGTTTTGTATCACTGGTCTTTGAAGGAGACCCATTACAACCTGCATTTCCTTATAAAATGGATTTGCAACACCTACGTTATCTCCGGTTCCAACGACTTTATGCATATTTACTGCCTGGTATTCCTCAGTCTTGGGGTCCTCTGCTCCGAGGTGAATGAGTACGCACGCACCGATCTGGCCGCCCAACTGGAAGATCTGAGTCCACCCATTAGCCGGAGAAAGCGCAGAAAAGCGATATGCCAGCTGGAGAATTGTCTCGCTCTCTACAGGGAGATATATGCTGCCAATACTGCCTTTCAAGAATTCTTCGAGATTCCCATTGCTGTGGCACTCGCTCATAAGATCCTGATGGTGGCTGCAATGGGCTACAATGTGATCATTATGCCAACTATGAACAGCTATGGGTTGTGGACGATTGTGGGCAAGCACATTTTGGATCTGCTTCTGATGACCCTGTCCGTCCAAGGGGCGGTGGATCAGTTTAGGGCCATTCGTCGGCTTAATTTGGAGGTCTATCCTGTCAGTGATCTGCCAGAATTTCATACTAAGGTAAGTTATAGGGGATCCTAGAGGTCATGTCGGTTGATATCAAAAATATATAAAGTTTTTTAAAGTTTTTAGCTTTATAGCGAATTTTGTGCGCTTCACAGTACATTTTATGTGATTAACAGTAAAATTTGTAAGCCTTACAGTACATTTTGTGGGATTAATAGCAAAATTTTTTACCTTTAAAGCACATTTTATGTGATTAACAGTAAAATGTGTGAACTTTACAGGACATTTTGTTTGATTTACATTAAATTGTTGTTAGCTTTATAGCTATTGGGTGCGCACTACAGCAGCATTTATGTAATTTACTAGGGAAAGTTCAATGTGATGATATAAATATTTTATATTGTGTTTTTTTAATAATACCAAAAATGTGACAAACTTATTTTATTTTGTTTTATAATAATAAAACAAATAGTAAAGTAAAAACATTCAAAAATGTTTATAAAATTTATTTTCTCGATGTCTTTTTTACTTCAAACATAATATTGATTTATCATTATATATTATATCATTATTTGCTTTTACAGCATAATTTGTGCTCTGAATACCTAATTTTAAAAACTGTAATTCTTTGGCCTTACCTGTAAGAAAAGTTTTGAATTTAATCGACATGACCAAAAGGGTTATACTTTTAGTAAATCCATATATTACCTTTTGCTTCTTACAGCTAGAGGTATTCTTCACCTATTTGAATTTGTACAAGTTTCGGGTTCGAATTTTGGGACTTTGTGATGTCTCCAATGAATTTTTCATCATATATATATCGGCATTAATCACCTGGGTGGTTTTTATAGCGCAATATTCAATGCAAATGAAAAATGTTTAAAGAAAAACCTAAAGTTTAGAAAAATAAAAATAACAAAAAATAAAACATGAATTACCTTAAGCATAAAATATATTTACCAATTTATATACGATGTTTCAAAACATGTTAGTTAATATTATTAATCTCTATTAAAAGCTTTCTAATTGTCCTAACAACTCTGTATTGCTTTGAGGCAACATTAAAACAATATTTATGTACGTGTTAAATAAATAAATATGCACGAAATGGAATTAATTTCCCAAAAATAAGCTTAGTAAATAAATCAAGGAAAGGCCTGACTTCAGTCATGTTTGAACGCCTGAGGAAGGTGAGCCTGCCGGCGCTCTCGGCTTATATCCTTTTCTACAGCTACCACTATGCCCGTGTCCTGGGAGTGGTTTGCTTCAGGATCGAAAAGAGGAGAGCGGAGGAGTCCATGGTGGTTCGGAAGCAGCATCAGTTAAAGTGGCTCAGCTTGAGTCTGCGGCTCATCTGCTCCACGGCGGTGTGCTGCTTCTGTGCTCCCACCGTGTCCGAAATCGAGGATCCCTACGAATACTTCATGCAATGCCTCCGCCTGATGGCCAGCTTCTTGTGCTCCATCTGCATTGTGGTGGTTCAGATGGGCTACGAGCACGAGCTCCTCCGGATGATCAATAGCTTTATGCGGCTCTTTCGACGCATTCGCCGTTTGTGGTGCCAGAAAAAGTTTGGTTTCGGTGGCAAAAGGGAGTTCTTCCTGTTACTCATGAAATCCCTGTGCCTGATCTATGAACTGTACTGCGAGTTGATGCAGTTGGGGGACTCCCCCCATTGGCTGGCTCTGGTCACCATGATATGTGAGATATTCTTGGAGATTGGTTCTGTGATGTTTCTGCACATTGGATTTCTGGGTTATTTGACTGTGGCTGCTCTTTATTCTGAGGCCAATAGCTTTGTGCGTGTGGAGTTGCGTCGCCAATTGAGATCCTTGGAGCGTCCTGGCGGTGGTCCTGTCACGCGTCGTCACCTGAGGATTGTTGAGTGCCGCCTGGATGAGTGCATTTCGATATATGACGAGATCGAACGAGTGGGTCACTCCTTTCACCGCCTCTTCGAGCTGCCTCTGCTCATTATTCTCATAAGCAAGATCTTTGCCACCATAGTTTTGTCCTATGAGGTGATCATCCGAGCGGAGCTGTATCCTGACAAGGCTGGAATGTGGGGTCTGGTGGTCAAGAGTTTCGCCGATGTCATACTTCTTACACTGGCAGTTCACGAGGCGGTAAGTAGCTCCCGGCAGGTGCGCCGCTTGAGTCTCGAGAATTGTCCTCTCAGCGATCACAAGGAGTGGCATGTGAAGGTAAGTGAGGTGATCAGGTGATCATTGATCCTATTAATTATTTTATTGTAATTTTTAGTGGGAAACGTTCTTGAGCCGTCTGAACTTTTTCGAGTTTCGTGTGAGGCCCTTGGGCTTGTTTGAGGTATCCAACGAGGTGATTTTGTTATTTTTGTCCAGCATGATAACCTATTTTACCTATGTGGTGCAAGCTGGGATTCAAGCTAATCGATTGTGAATGAAACAAGGTGTTTCATTGAGCCTAATAATCTACATGTTTCACAAATTAAGCTAAGCGTTATTTTATTAACATTAAAAGTGTAACTACAAGGTCACAACCGAAGAAAATATTACGAAGTGGCTTTTAAAAAAGTTATTATTGATGCAACATGGCGGAAATATTTTTATTAAGTAAACATTTTTACTTTAAACTGCAAATTTACAGAAGAAATTAGAACCAACATTTTCCATTTAATAATTCTTCTTTATAAACTACAAAAGAAAAAACAAAACATATCGAATCATGTTCTGAAAATAAAATTATTATTTATTCTTAATTAACAGTACTTTCCGATGTAAAGCCTTTTCTATTTAACAGTTTTTTAATTTAATTTAATAAAAAGTGTATACATTTTTATCTTAAGATATATAAATAAATTACAAATAGTTTCGTCTTGATCTTAATTATGGAATCGACTACAGGTTGAAGGTTATTTTTTTAATACAACCAACAAATTAATATCTATATTCTCCTAAGTATGGCTTCCCTTGTTATTAGAGAATTAAATCTAGATAGCAACCCCAACGATTGTTGCGTCTGACTGGCTGCTCAGTGAATCGGCAAACTAATTACTTAATGGTTTTGATAATAAAATAAAGGTCAATTTGTTTTCCTGCTCGAATAGTCATGCCGCAAAGTCCTCGCTGCTTAAACGTATCCAGGATATCCGAGCTGCTGCTCCGCAGTTGCTGCCTCTACGGCGCCGTTTTCGGAGTGATTACCTTCGGGATCGAAAGGAAGGAGGACTCTCAACTGGTGGCCAGGGATCGCAGAGGTTACCGGTGGCTTTGTGTGGTTATTCGACTGCTGGCCAGCTTCTTTTACGGCTACAGTTACGAGGCTTGGGCTGGCCAATATGACACAGATTGGTATCTGCGGGTCTTCTTTGTGCTGCGTCTGGCAGGATGCCTCGTCTGCAGTGCCATTATCCTGGTGATGCAGCTGAAATTTGCCGAGGAGCTGCTTGGCTTAGTAAACACTTTCCTGGAGCTGTTTCAGCGCTTAAAGTGTCTAACTAAAGGAGGAGGAAGTTCCGGATTCGGGGGCAACCATGAGTTGGTTTTATTGTCCTTTAAAGCCATATCCTTGATGTTTGTTTTCTTGGCCTTTCGACTGCAGTTATCTCCTTGGATTCTGTTGACCATTGTCTGCGATTTCTATACCTCCATTAGCACTGGCATGATTATGCATTTTTGCTTTATTGGCTACTTGAGCATTGGGATCCTTTACAAGGACTTGAACAACCATGTGGATTGCCAATTGAGGGCTCAATTGGGGTCACTGAACTGTGAGGAACATCAGCGACCTAGTCGTGAAGCCATCAAAAGTTTGGACAAGTGCTTAGGTCTCTATGAGGATATTCATAAAGTGACCCGCCGTTTTCAGAAACTCTTTGATTTGCCTTTGTTTCTCACCCTGGCTCAGAGTCTCTCGGCCATGGCCATGGTTTCCTACCATGCCATCTTGCGAGGACAGTACATCTTTAGTCTCTGGGGTCTGGTGATAAAGCTACTCATGGATGTGGTGCTCCTAACCATGTCGGTTCATTTAGCCATCAGCGGTTCTCGATTGGTTAAGAGGCTGAGTCTGGAGAACTATTATGTGACTGATTGCAAGAGTTATCATATTAAGGTAAGAATTGGTATATAAAGGATATAAATTACACAAAAAATATGTCTTATATATATTTCATCTCCAGATGGACCTCTTTCTGGGCCGAATGAATCACCAGGAGCTACGAGTGCGTCCCTTGGGCCTCTTTGAGGTCTCCAACGAGCTGACCTTGTTCTTCCTCTCAGCCATGGTCACCTATCTGACTTTTCTGGTACAGTACGGCATGCAGTCGCGGACAGTTTGATTCCACGTCACGCTTTGGTTGCGGTTCTGCACCCTACCTAGGACACACACCTGTGTCCCACCTGCCCACCCGTCCACCTGTCCTGCGGTTGCACGCAAATAAAAAAAAAAAAACAAAGAAAAATAATGAATAAAAACGGAATTTACAGAATGCAAGCGAAAATCGTTTGTTGCCAGGAACCAATTCCCAATTTCCGCCTAACCGTTTCTTCCGCTTCAACTTTTCCCATGAAAGTTGGTCGCGGCATTAATTAAACATTCATGCTGACGTCAAGCAGAAAATTTATGCGGCACCAATGCACTGGAAGAAATTTTTGGAAGAGAAAAATTCTGTTTGGAGTTTTTTGGAGTTTAATTGTTTTTAGATATAAAATGAATCGAGTTATCGATATTAGTTAAATATTTAAGTATGAATTGTTTCATTTATGTTTAAATATAAATCTACTGCTTTCGATTATGAATTTATATTAAAATTTTTGATATTGTAGTTTATTATTTATCTTATTTAAAATATTATCAGTCTAAGCCTGTTCTCTTTTTAAACAAAATTTAAAGCAGAAGCGCTCTCTTTATTATTTTTAAATATAATAATATTACTGGTTAATCGTAACTTGCTTAATGTTAGTTGTTATTTTATAGTTTTTACTTGTACTCTGTATATTTTTCAGAAATCCTATTTCATATTTAATATTGAAGAGTGGAGAACTTGTCTACATAATTTATTAAAAAGTAAGAATATTACTTGTTTTGTTCAAAGTTCTATGAGTTTTTTTTTACCAGAAAAATAATAAGTCTAAGATATATTTTACCTATTCAATAATAAATTATATTAAACAAATGTGGTTTCGAAATTTCTCTCCGTGTAAAGATAGCGAGTCAGAGCCAGGGGAACAGCGGACAATTCACGCTAAAAGGCGCATAAAAACAAGGCCGAGGCCGTCGCTCTAATTAGCATAGGTTAGGGTACAGACCGGGTCCAAAAAAGAGCCCTAAAGGTGGTAATGCACTTGCCAGTGCCACCGAGCGATGCACTTGTTCTTAAAAAATTAAAAAAAAAGGTACAGGTAAATGCAAAGGTAAAGGTAAAAAAGCCGGCCAACGACGGTGACGGCGGTGATGGCGATAATAAAAAACCAAATTGCCCCAGAACGAAAACAGGGACTCCGAGATGAGATGAAGACTATTATCTCGGCGACAGGGAGCCGAATGGAATAATGACCCGATCTGTTCTGCTCCTGCTCCTGCTGAGATTGTGCGTCTTTTCCAGGCTTTCCTGGGGTGTTTAATATTCGTACCCTTGGTGGTAGAGGGTATTACGAATTTAAGGAGATTTTTGTAAACGAGGGAAAGGAGTTTATAATTTTAAATATATTTTTCATCATATTTTTTACATTAATTTATTATCAAGAAATACATGATAATTTTTCTTTTAATTTTTAAGACATTCTATTTTAATTTTATATTTGAATACGATTGACTTTTAATTGCCCTTTAGCAATCATACTTTATTAACAATATAAAAAATATTTTTATACATTTTAATTAACATTTTTAGGTAATTCTACAAAGGTTTTTAATTAAGAAGCCGTCAAAGAATGTGAGAGCTGGCAAGAAGATTTATTATTTGACATATTGAAAGGTCTCTTCAGTGCCTCATCATTTACTTTTCGATTTACTTAAATTAATAAATATTCCATATTAAATTATGTTCTTATTATAATTATAATTCCTTACTTTTAAATATAGATATAAAATTTGTTTTTTTTTAGTGAAAATATTTAACTCCCAAACTACTTTCATATATTCATACTTTCAGCTCTTGAGTTTTATGGTTAATGTGGACTCCCGAATTTAGCTTTCAGACTCTTATTCACCGCCTTCATTATTTCTTTGTGCGTGCTGTGTAAACGGTAAGATAATCATAAAACATAAAACATAGCATTGCTCAAATAATTGTACTTTATAAGAGGGACACCAGCGAGCAGAGAAAGAGGTGGTGTGGCATGGGACCGGGCTGGGTTACAGTCATTTTTCCCATGATTGTTCTCCGTCTGCCTGGGTAATTATGGGTCACTTTTTTACTGGATACCTCGCTCTCTCTCTCCGCAATTATCATACTTACCTGCAACTATGTTCCAGGTTCCAAAGCTGAAAGGCATAAAAGCTGGCTGGAATCAAGGCAAACTCAAAAAAATTAATGATGCTTTCAACATTTCACTAGACAAGAACGTGGAGTGGCCGGCCGGCCTGCCTGCAGGTAGCGGTCTTGTTCAGTCTTTGCTTTTGGCCAAGTCCAAGACCAGCTGGGGCTCAAAAAGTACAGCTACAGCCACAGCAGAGTGCCACGAACGGAAGGAGGAGATTTCATAATCATCATAACGATGATTGTGCCGATGAAAGTAGCGATTTCAATCAAGAATGAGAGCGTTAACCGGTAGCAGCTTGGAAATCAGCAGGCAACCAACTCGATCTCGCACTCATTAGCCCTAAGAGCTTTTTGCTTAGCCGGAAACCCGGCGAAAATTGCTAAAAAGTTTAACCTTTCTGTTGAGCCGTGTGTGCCCCGATGATTGCTATAATTCAGCCCTCAGAAATTGAGTGTCTAAAAGGGTCTGGCTAAAACCGACAACTCCCTCGAAAGCCACATTTCAGTTGATCGACAATGGAGGCAATTAGCTCTAATTTATTTATTGCTCAATTAGACAAAAGGGCTGCGGGCTGTTAGGGCTTGGTGATATTATGAGTTATATTTATTTTATGTTTTGTGGTAGCCAGCTACCTGGATAATTAGATAGTAAAACCAGGAAAATAGTTAAAAGTTTAATGTAAAATTAAATAATTATGAATGATGAATGTTTGAACATTTCAGAAAGAAAATTATGTAAAAATCGAAAACTAGATTTGCAAAATGTAATTAATTTCTTTGTTTTAAAGGTAGGTAATATTTGATTTAAAATCATTTAAAATTTTACCTGAAATATTTATATAATTAACTTAAGAAACCTTTTTCTGAAAATAAATTCTAAATTTATACAAGTTGTTTTGGATGATATAACAACTTGAAATCTATTTATTTACTTTAAATCTGCCTAGCCTAACACTTGATATCTAATCTGATACGTGTTCGTTGTACATACTAGTACACCTGGTTTTTAAAAATGTCGAGGTAAGAGTAAAGGTACAACTAGGTTTGTGATTAATGACTCAAGCTGCGACACAGTTATGCAATTAAATTTGTGATTATATTTTGATTAATTTTTGTGTTGTTTTTGGTTAAAAATTATTCAATGTAAATGTTGTTTGCTAAGGAAAGCTAAATAATAATAAAAAGCTTTACAAAAAAAACGTACACTAAAATAATGTATACAAATAATATTTCTAGAAATATAAATAAATCTTAAGATATGCTCAAGTATTTGCTAAAATTGGTAACTTATTTTTTGTATTTAACTGCCTAAAATTAATGGCGCCTTAAAATCTAAAGGTATTAATAGGTATTAAAAGTATTAAAATAAAATATATAAGTAGTGGAATCCTGAAAATATATAAAAAAATATATTTTGTAATATTTCCATTTCTATATTTCTAAATTATTATACCCTTGCAGGGTATTATAATTTCAGTCAGAAGTTTGCAACGCAGTGAA
>JAEIIJ010005964.1:0-17463 GCA_018904815.1 Drosophila ogumai
TTAATTATTATAATACCATTATAAAAAAATATTAAATTTATAGTAATATAAATTATTAGTTTTAATTTAAAATTGTTTAATGATTTTATTTTCTTTTTTTTTTGCAGCTGAGGATATTACCTTAAGAAGGTTGCGATTCTTAACCGAAGTCGACCTGACTTATCTCTTTCGTCATTTCAAATTAGGCGAAAAAATTGAATTTCGATTTCACTTACTTGAGTGGAAGCGCAAAGAGGTAAGGAATCGAGCTTCTTGTAATTTTAAATATTCATATAATATATTTTTAAATATTTAGCGCTATAATACTCTGGATAAAAATAGCATCCAACTTGAAAGGGATTTAGATGAAAACGATTTTGAGGTCACACAACCGAGTACGTCCTCGTCAACTTCAAACACTTCTTTTATAAACCCAAATCCGAATTTTATTGTAAGTATTCTACCAATTACTTGCATCTAAACTTGTTCACAAATTTTATTGACTTCCAAATAATTATTCAGGACCTTTTACTTGCGCTGCGAGACCATCCATCTGGCGACTATGTCAAGCGAACTATAGACGAAAAAAAGTGCTTGAATGATACGTCAAGAAAAATCTTAGTTGAAGCTATTGTTACATATATGGTTAAAAATAAGATAAAGCCTGGTAAAGCTGATTTCGATAGGATTTCCCATGACATAGAGAGAGAATTCAAAGACGACAAGGTATATTTAAGTTTTTTCACTATAAATTGTTAATTAATCAATGACTGGTTTCAGAAAATCTATTACAATTGTGTTGGACAAAGGCCTAGCGGAAGACTCTATGATAAGTATTACAACACACTGAAAAGGCTTAAGAAATTCGGAGAAGGATTTGATTCTTCTTCCTCTGGGAAAGGCCAGAACAGCACAGAAGAAAAAATTTTAAATGAAAAAGGTATACTGCTTGCAAAACAAATTGAATAAATGATTAACAAGTATTATTAGCTGCTCAGGCTCAGAAATGGCTCAAATCTAATGACGAACCTTGGTCTGTGGTCGAGGAGAAATGGCGCCTGTGCTATAAATTGCGAAGGGCTGACATAGTCAGCACGGGTGGTCGGAAATTCTCAATTTCTTGGCTCTTAAGTCAGTGGAGTTTATATTCCCATATTCTGGGACATCTATTGGTAAGAACAACAGGATGACCTTGAAGAAAACATCTTTATTTTGATTTTTAATCATTTGTTTAAGGTTGAAATAGACTTTCTGTGTCTATATCCCGAAAGCCCGCCACTAATGAGTAAATGGGATTCGTTTAGAGAGAAAATCACGCCCATATTGAACCGAAGATTAACAGACTCTGTTTATCTGAGTTATTTGGAGGAAATTAACGCCAACACTGAAGGTTTGTCAGCAGAATACAAATTACCATATGTAATAATTATACACATATCTCATTTATGAATAGGTTCCGACCAAACCTTGGCATTGTTACTTCATGTCCTCCTGCTGTCATTGCGAAAATCCAATGTCAAGACCACGGTTAAGGACTCACAATCTTCATTTATTATACAAGCTACGTCATACTGCAAAGCAGAAAAGCAATTAGAAACGCTGAAAGATAAGATATACAACAGTGGGGAGACTCAAAAGCCTATTATAGTTGCTATAGGGGGAAATTTTGATTGCACCAAGTTCTATGTGCATTTTTATGACATCAAATATTCTGCGCCTGACTTCCTCACTGCATTCGATATAAGCTTTAAGATTTTTCATGTATTAGATCTTAAATATCCTGTCGAAAGTTTTGAATTTTGGATGTTTATACAGAAATACTTTTATGGCATTCATTTGGACACGGACAAGGTATCGCCCAACATTTTATGTTTAATTAGTGACTTAAAGTAAACAGTGTTTAATGTTTGATGTTTCAAATAAGTTCTCAATAAAAATGATTTAAATCAGTTGATTATTAGTATATAACTTTGATTTACTTTACCAAATACAATAATGTAATAAATATATTAAAGATCTTATTTAAAACCAAAGCAGTGTATTTTATGGGTTTATTAATTAAATACTCCTTGGTCCATTTAACTTTTGTGTGATTTAAATTAAAGTTCTTTCCTTAGCTATCCTCCCTTTGTGCTGTTCTCGGAAGACTGAGATGCTTTTCTATTTTCATTTTCCAAATAATGCGTATTTATGAGTAAACAATGAAATTATATTTACTTTTGCTTTGTCAATATTTGCATGCAATTAATTTCCCAAGCTCCGGAAGAGCCAGCCAGCATAACCATGACGAGCGGTGAAAAATCAAAACCAAACGAAGCGTGGAGCGAGGGCAGAGTGCCGTAACGTGTGCAGGGGAGCTGGAGCCGTACTTTCCCGGATCCGGATCGAGAAAAACCATCCCCCCAGACCAGAGTACTTTTTGGGCTTTTTGGGGGTTGGGTCTGGGTTTCGGATCTGGGTCCGGGCTCGGGTCCGGGTCTGCCCCAATTTACTTTAAAAGTATTGCTAACGAAAGAATCGAAGACGAGTGGCTTGCTCTTTGTTGCCACTGTTATTATTGTATCTGACGCTGATGATGGGCGATGATAACGAGATGCTCCGCCGAAGTTTGCCAAGTTCCTGGCGTTTCCTTTTGGCGCATCGCATCGTATCCTTTGTGGCCGGGTTCCAGAAAAGTTCTGGCTAATGCCAGCCACATTTTGCCTGCCTTCCCTTAAAAACTTCGTTTGCATGCTTAGGACTTTTTTAATTAAATCTTCGAGCAGAAGACAAATAGAATTGGCCAAAGTGCGGCCGAATATTGGGAAACGTCGGCAAAACCAGCCAACCACCGACCAATCTCCTTCCCAAAAATGGAGTCATTAAACTACATCCAACTCGTTTCGTTTAATGGCCGGCCCGTTTAAATTTTCAGGCCTCGTCGAGAATAACAACATGAAAAGGGATCTCTGACTTTGCTCGGCTTGATTTTATGTTATCAAAAATATTTTCAGGCACTTAAATTAATTTATAGCTCAGCGAAATGCCCCTAAAACAGCTAAATATCATTGTATTCCCTTAGGGTGTGGTGCGTATATACGGTATATACGGTTCAGGAGCGGAACAAAGGGAACTAAAAATTTAATCAAATTTGCTTGGGAATTTCCGAGCCAAGCGAAAGATAATTATATGTTTATTAGGACCCTACAGCATATTGATTGGAATTTTCATTTTCTTGCTTGTTTGATTAAATTTAAGCCGGGTTTTGGCAATGTCTCTTTTGTCATTTTTTTTTTACTTTTGCGGACTACGCCCCTGGCTTTGGATAAATTAATGTTCTAAGCGCAAAAAATTGTAAATCAATATTTATTGTAATGTGCATTGCTTGTATTAATGCTCTAAAGTAAGTGGGCACTTGAATTTTGTAAGGTAGTTTGTTTTATTAATGATAATTTTGCATATTTCTTTTAACTTCTTGTGGAACAAGAACAACAATCAGCTTAAAGTTTTATAGAAATTAAGTCTTAATGCAGTGGTAAAATTTACTGGCGAGTTTATTTGTGGTAGAAACGAAACAGTTTTATAAACAATCTGTTACTTCTTCAGGCCAAACCTTGATTTATGTAAATCAGCAATAAAATGTATTAACATTAATTCCATGGTAACTATACCATATGTTATATAATTTTCTAAATTTTTACTATCTTACTTTGAAGATTATACAATTTGTATAATACTTCCTTAACTCCTTTTCATTATTTTCAGGGTATACAATTTTCAGCTAAAGTTTGAGTTACTTTTTCTTTCTATTCCCCTCTGTTGTGGTTTTTCTGGCATTTTCCCTTTGTGTTTTGCCTTGCCTTTCGCGCTTATGTCGTAAAATTTATGACACGAAATGTTTTTGGGTTTTGGCATTACTTTCGGACGGTTTATCTGCGGCCATGTAGCACTCAGCAAGGTAGGCGGCTCGTTAGGCGTGGCATGTGGCTTTTCCGGCCAGTACTGCTTCCCTCCTTGCCGCCTTGATGCTCTCGATATGGGACAAGCGTAAAAAACAGCGACCATATTTATTTATATATAGAAGCGTACATATATATAAACATTTTTAGATTTATGCACAGAAATTTGCATTTTTTTATGCTTCTGCTGTGAATTGTGTGTTGGGTTAGGAAGGGATTGGGTTGTGCGGATTTCCATAGATTCGACGGCGGAGCGAGGGCGCCATTTATCAACTACTTCGCTTCGGAGGCAACTTTTCGGGGCCAAACATAAAATTGCACTTATGCAGGACCGGCGGAGCAACCAATCTAACCATAACCAACCAGCCATAACCAAAGCCCAGCCAAGTGCATGTGGGTTGCCATCCCTAATCCCAACCCATCCCAGTCCCCTTTGGTATCACGGAGAAACTATTCTCGCATTCGGAGCGCACATCTTGAGTTTGTTGAATGCCCGGTTCGCTGGGTGTCTGTGTCGGTGGTATCGGTATGTTTTTTGCCAGAGAGACTGTATGTAGTTTTTAGCCACGTCCCACATCCCTCACAGCTCCTTAGCTCAGACCCATCCCCGGATGGCTGGAAACCGCATAAATTGCTTTAGCACCAAAGGGATTTGTGTCGAAATCAGACCAAAACAGCCAGCTCAAAGACAAGAGGACTTCACTCCGTTTATCCCGGGGTGTCTATAAGAAAAAGAGGAAGTCTATACGGATTTATGATGGCGCAGAGATATTCGTTCCCTAAGGTTTGAGTGAGTTAAGAGTTAATATATAGAGTTTCACATGATACATAATAATAAATAAAGAAAGTTTTGGATTTATTAATAGCTTTGGTAAAATCTGATAAATGTATAAATTCAACTTTCTGAGTAATTTACAAAGGACCTTAATAATAACAAGTCTTGATGCAGGAGATGTAAGTTTGTTCTATAAAAAATACATTTAAAAGAAAGTAGCCTCTTACTTTTATTGATAAATACATTAAGATAATGTAAAACAAAGTTTCTAGCTAATATTGCATTTATTTTTATATACGATATTTAAAGTTATGATTTTAGTCCAATTTATTATATAATAAATATACGCTCAGGATATGTATAATTAAATGATATCAATACCCATTTTAGTTTCTTCTAAGGTTTTTATTCTTAAGACGATAGAGATTAGGCTCTAAGTCTAGTGTTAAAATACATTACCTGGACTCCTCTTATTTTGTTAACCTTTCAAAATGAACCTGAAGTGAAAACATAAACATTCCCTTTAATTTGCCAACTCATCCAAGTTCATTAGAAATGTATGAGACCCCAGTTAATGGCATCGACAAAAAAGGGAATACAAGCCAGAGTTTCGCCTTAATTTCAAGCATTTCTGTTGCTGCTCCAGCCTGAAAGTTTTTCTACTTCAATGAGCGGGGGGCACCAGCACACACAGACAGCAGCAGCACATATCCTGGCATATGTGTTTTCAGGACACATAAACATGTATATACACAGATGTATATATAGGGAGAGGGACTTGTGGGCGTATATGCTGTGGCCATATTACGCTCTAGCAAATCAGCTTACAACTTAAATTGAGGCACTTTCGTTTAGCTTCACTTTGCATGGTCGCTCCTTTTGCCGAATATCCTTGAGTGGTTTTGGGGGCCTTTCCAAGGAGCAGGCGAAATACGAAATTACTGGGGTAAGGGGAAGGGACTGCCCGCAGGATGCGGAGTTGAAAGGAAGCAAACAAACCGCCGTCGGTGGCACAATTTAGTTCCTCAGGGAAATGCTAAAGTTTTCCCCAGTTGTTGTTGCATTATTGCTTTTTTTTTCATTCCTTTTAGGGATGGGAGAACTTTTCACTTGCTCTATTTACCAGGATATTCCTTCTCGTGTGTGCGTGTGTGTAAAAGTATTAGAAATAAATCAAGGGATTTTTGGGATTTCGGCTTTTT
The DNA here is from genome assembly GCA_018904815.1 of Drosophila ogumai. Lineage (NCBI taxonomy): Eukaryota > Metazoa > Arthropoda > Insecta > Diptera > Drosophilidae > Drosophila > Drosophila ogumai. The sequence goes on from JAEIIJ010005964.1 coordinate 5,895, forward strand.
GCTTCGCTTCGTTACGTTTCGATTCGTTCATTGCTTTTCCTTTGCTGCTTTCCAGGGCTTTTCCTGTGTGTGAGTTTGAATGTGGCGGCGGCTTAGCTCAGGTTTCTCCCAGCGGGGTATTAGTTTGGAAAATTGTTTAGTCTGCCGCAGGCCTAAGCAACAACTTGTTGTGGTTTTTGTTGCGGTCAAAGCTGTTGTACAAATACAATGCAATTACAGGCATATTTCTATTTAAGAAAACTTTTATTTTCACAATAAGCGTATAATTTTAGGTTCATAAATTGTAAAGCAGAAAAATTATGGTAAACATGTCAGTGATTTTACCGAAATCGGGACTCGAATAACATGTACAAAATTATTATCTTCTAATATATATATTTGCCATAATATTTTAATCTTAAAACACATAAGGAAGCAGCAGGAAAAATCTAAATATACCTTTACTATTTTAATAAGCACAATGACTTGTACCCCACCATCAGTAACTTCATGTTATTATTATACCCAAAGCAATCTGCTTTGAGGAGCAGCGGTGCATTATACTAATTACAAGATTTGTCCAAGAAGAGATCCAAGGGTAGCATTATCAATTGGGATTCATTTGACCCAAACGAATCTGATTTCGACGCTAAGTGTTAATTAATGCAACATTCGCTGCGAGCTCAGCTCCTGGCTAATCAACCGAAAAGCAAACAGAACCGAACAGATCCCAGATCCTATGCTGTGCATTATTGATAATTTGCTGTGTGTCAAGCCATGTTTAATTAGCGAGTGTGGGGAATGTAATGACGGGACATGTCTTTGATGTTTCGCCGAAGAGATGGCTGTGGCAGTGCGCCGAGTATGTCCTTTGGCAAATGTGGTTAATTAAATGTACTCGCATATTAGCAGGAGTATTTCAAGCTCCTTGCTGTATAATTCGCTGTAAGTGAACAGGAAAATTACTCTTACGATTCATTCGAACAACAAGCAAATGTGACAGGTCCGAGTAAAATATAAAATTACCGTTTTATGAAATGAAAAACAATTTAATTTCAAAGAAAATAATTGCAGAGGACACATTTTCTGGGCCTTCAAGTGGAAAATTCGCAGCCAAAGAGTTTAAATGTAAATTGTGCAAATTTCACAATGGATTTCTGACAGCCCTCATCCGCCTCCGCCTCCGCCCCCGCATCCAATTATTATTACTTGCCCAAGGGCGTGGTCGCTGTACATGTGCATGAAATTGAAAACTAATTCGTGGAAATATTTAGCCACGATGGACAGTGGTTTGGGAGCGTGCAAATTAATTAGTTGGTAATTAAATCCGTGCCAGGACCAAAGTATTTGTCGAGCGAAACGTTTGCAATGGAAACACGGCGTATGCGTGATATTTGAATAAATGTATTACATGCACCTTTGCTTAAACATAGTGGCTTAAATATGTCTGAATGGTAAATGAATTGAATATTTTATATTTTACATCATAATAATAATAATGGCTTCTGCCTTAAATATTTGTTTGGGCAGTTGCAGCAATTAATTCTACCTATTTAATTAAAATAGTAGAAATATGTATTTCAAGAAGGCAAGTAAACACTTTATCCAATTTCTTTAAAGGTTTTAAAGTTCTAATTCCAGAAAATCGTATTGATTCAATCAAAGAAGCATATTAAAATCTCCAGCCTGTTTCAAAGGAATTCTGTGATATATTTATTAAAATTCCCGTTGATATTTGAGTTTGAGAAAAAAATATTCCGATAAAGACATATCGTCGGGTTTCGTTTACATATATTGGTTCCGCATTTGTATTTGCTCGTGATGGATATTAAAAACCCTCTCTCCCAGGCAGACAAAATCAAATTAAATGAGAATTTTCAGCTTTTGCCAGTTTCCAATACCAACAGACAAAACGAAATGGAATAAATCAAATATGTCCATGGCCAGTCCATTCGGCCAGAGCCGCCAAATGCTGTTCAAATCAAACGGACTGTCGGCCAGCATTTGACATTTAATTAAATAAGAGCCGCAGTTGGATCGTGGGACCATCGAGCAGGAGCAGGAGCGGAAGGATGGGTAAGTGCATAACTTTTCCACCTACATTTTGGAGCATGTTGCCCTTCTTTTTTCTGTTTTTTTTTTTCTGTTTATTTGCCCAACTTTTTTCATTTATTTGCCATGCTGGTCACAGCTGCGTGAGTGCGCACTTCCTTGGTAATATTTCCTTCGTTTTCCCCTGGTTTTTCTCTCTGGCGGCTGCTGCTTGTGCTTTGTGACAGCTCATAAAATGTGAGCGACACGCATTAAAAGTGTATGCCTCTAAGTAAAGAACGGAGGGACGAGGGTGTGCGTTGGATTTGACACTGAAGAATGGCCTTTGGGGCACGGCTCCTGCTCCTGTTTTACCACGACTCCACCATCTCTCAGAGCTTCCGTTTTCATCTCCATCTCCTGGAACTGGTACGGGCACTGGTGTTGGCATGGGTGCTGCTGCTGGCGGGGGCAATATTATGATGAGCCGGCAAAGAGCAATATGAAAATGAGGAAAAACATTGCACACTGGCGCCGCAGGCTGGCGAAAAAGGTCCTGGCCCCGTTAAGATATTTCTTAATAAGCAGAAAGCCTCGGCCTGAGAGTACACAGGGAATAATTGAGTGCGAATAAAGAAATTGGCCTTGGAAGCAGCATAAATGGGGAACAAAAAGGGTGTTTTCTGGAATTTAAATCGGAAATTTAACAAAAATTAAGGCAATGTTAATTTATCTTCAGTAATGAATTTATTGAATCGTTAAAACGTTATGTAAAAGCATTTTCTAATGTTTTTAAGATTTATTTTTTCTTTAAAACAACACTTTGACTCCTTTTGTATATCCAAATGTATTTTCTAGAATATTAGTTTTAACTTTGAAGCCTCAGTCCTAGTTTCCCAGTGCATCAGACGCCTTAAGGCCGGCGGCTAATGCTGCCTATAAAAGCGGATTGAACGCACTAAATAGTCCAGGCATTTATTTAATTGAAATCTGTGCGAGAGCCCATTAAATGTTTGCTCATTTATCACAGGCCCAAGCCGGAATATTAAATTTGCTTGGGATTATCCAAATGTTTATGCATATTACAACAAGGAAATGTCCCTCGAGGCGGCGTAACACAAATTTGGGTAAAACTTTAATCATTTGACTGGAGAGGAGAATGTGAATTGAAGATGGTTTCACATAACAATTACTCCCAATTGTTGCATTTAAACTGCATTTTTATCCTGCATTTTCTCTGCATTTTCCATTTAATTATAGGCCCCATAACGGTCTGTGCCCACTCATTCCGGCTTATCCTTCCATTTTTGCCATTCAGACTTTATTTTATATTAATTATCGCGCTATTGAAAGACGGGATTTTTGGTGTTTTATTTTATTTCATGTATATTTGTCTGTTTCCTTGTTTTTTTTGTTTTGTTTTTTATTTACCCATCCTGGCATGTCCTGGCAGCCATTTTGTGCGCAATTAAATTGCGTAAGCGTTTATTGCTCCCGGGCGTATATGGATTTTATTTGTGTTTTATGCTTTCAACGTTTTTATTTTTAATTGGTTTCGTTGCCGTTGGATTTGTATTTTGTATGTTTTTATTTGGGCCTCGGCATAATGAGCCAGTTGCCATGCAGCATTAATGAGAGCTGCTCACACTCACACTTTTAATGAGAAGTAAAATCGCCCCTTACCGCAGGCGGGCATGTTTTAAATGAAGTGTTGCTTCATTAAATATGAAAATTAATGCTATTTATTTTGATTAAATATTCATTTCGTTGCATTTCCTAAAAGTTATGCAATAGTCGGATGCACTCATGTATAAAGCAAACTGTATACAATGTCGACAATCATTTATGAAGTTTGATTTGCTTACGCAAGCGGAAAGAAATTTGCATTAATAAGATCAATGAGTTTTTTTTTATTAAAGTTTGATAGATATGCTATGGCCTTTATGTAAATTTGTTAATACATTTTTAAACATTTTGCTACAAAGTGTAAATTGGGTTTTGGGAAACATTTTAAAAGTAGTATATTTACGAAAATGAACTTACAATTATGCTTTATTTTTAAGATGTTTTTTGACTGATACTTTAATCGGAAACTAATCTATCTAAAAATAAAAAAACAGACCACATTAAAAAAATGTATGTAATTAAAAATATATATTAAAAAAAACAATATTCTCTGGATCGCTTAAATTCTTAACAAAAGGATAATTTTCTAAATACCAAGGGAAATTTATTTTCAAGAGTATTAAGAGTGCCTCAAGTTCATACCTGGCTTCACTTTCCTTCACTCTTGTGTGTCATATTTTAGGGAAAATTTATGCAAAAAACTTCAAATGAACTAACTTTGTCATGTAAATTTTTGTGCCCTGCCGAAATGCCTTTTCACTTTGCTGGCACATTAATCAAAAACGAAGCCGATGCCCGAAACTCTTTATATATAAAAAAAAACCAATGAAATTTAAAACGCTTTAAGGCTTTGACCATTTCCAATTGAAATTGAAACTCCCATGATGCCGATGCTTCGATTTTATGAAGCGCGAAGCATTAAAAAGCAAACGAAAAATGTCCTTTGACAGGACACAAAGGCCCAGGGCCAAGGGGCGCAGAGGCGAAATAAGTCCGATCCCTGGACCCAATCGAGTAAACCAAGCCCTATTAAGGCCCACGGCTATATGGCTATATGTATCTGACAACTGTCACCAGTTCGATGTCCCCTCCTTGCCCGAAAGTGGCAGCATCATCAACTGCAGACGGCACAACCCTTGCCCAACGTCAACCCCTTTATCACCCTTCTTTATTTCTTTTTTTTTTAGATTTGTGCTGGTTGCACCAACCCCCGCCTGATTATCAAATGCAAAACTAGATTTTGAAAAACTTGCTTTCATGTTTATGTTTAAATTTAGATATTTCCCTCCCGGCTCAAGATAATAACAATAGAGAGATTCCTTTCCGTTGTTTTTTTTTCGGCAACGGCTGGCCCTTTAATGCCCGGAGTGGTCCGGGTTGTTATAGTAACGCTGCCATTGTACTACACTTCATGTGCCGGAGCTGTGGTCTCTGTTGATGCTGCAAATAATATGCTGAGGCTGAAGCTGAAGCTGAAGCTGAAGCTGATGCCGATGATGCTTTCTATGTAATTTGCCTTTAGCTGCAGAGATTCTGTTTCATGCATAAAACTATGACAGTGGGTGGGTTAAGAAGGAAACAACGCTATTGTTTTGTAAAAACTTTTCAGAGTTTACATTTGGAAAATGTAGTTTTAAATATTATTTGTTTTTAATTATATACTATTAAAAAATAAACAAAAAACAAAAAACAAAAAAAGGGATTTAAGATATACTTAAAGATTATATAAAAACCAAAAAGCAGTGTGTTTCAGGAGGAAATCCTTTGTTGACACAACAATAATTTTAAAAATTTGTACGTCACCTACTTGGGTATTCTGGAACGAGTTTAAAGGTCTTTTGTTCACTTAGGACTGCATTATTTTATATTTTTCATATTATCATCAATATTTTTAGTATTTTAATAATATTTTAATATATGTTTGAAAGTTCAATACAATATACGAATAAAATTTTTAAAATTATTTAGGATTTCTGTAATATTTTTTTATTAATGGCTTCTGACTTAGTTTACAACCTTTCTTAATTTTTTTTAGCGATATTTCCCTTGCCACCCACTGTGCCTATGAATCCATGGTAAGAATTCCTAAGGCTAATTAAATTCAGTTCATAGTCTCGTTATGCATCGCCTCCCCACCCGTCGTTTCATATTTCTCCTTTTAGCTTTTTCTCTCTATTCAATATATTATTATGTATTCTGGTTAGTTGATATTTGAGGGTATGGTATGGGTAACTTTCATCTGCAGCTGCTGCAAGCCTGAGAACCGCCCAACTCCCACCACTCCTTCGCTTTCAACTGCGCTTTGTCAGGACCAGAAAAGGCGATGGAAAAAGAAGAACATTTTTAAAAGGTATTCCAGTGCAGAATACAAATACAATTGCTGCAAGGAATGGAGAGCACATAGAGAAAAAGATATGCCTAAAAACTTTATAAATAAAACTTAAACTTAAGAGTATTTACAAATTAAGTATAATTTGTTGTAAAGCATTATTTTCTCCCCATATAGAACTTGCAATAAGAAAATAATATTTAATATTTTTTTTTGGTGCATTGTCCATTGGAGAATGAGCGTAGCTGCAGGCCCAGACACATACTTCTATGGGTCGTGGCCCTGGACCTCTTACCACCCCAACGCCCACACCCACACACACCCCATGCTGCTCCCCTTGTTGGCCACCCCTGCTGCTGCTTCCCCCGCTGCTCCCTTCTGCTGTAATCACGTTGCTGCACAACGTCGACGTTTACTTTTTGACTGCCAGAGGCAATTGCTTTATTAAGAGTTTCTGCTCTACTTGATACGAGGCACCCATCCCAAAACACCACCCGGCACCATCCAACCCCTCGCTTCTCTCCTTACACACATTTGCACCCTGTGTGTGTGCGTTGGTAAGGCTTAATCTTACTTAGTTAACTTTAAATTAAATCTTGATATTCACATATCGTTGCCTCGGCCCGGGCATGCCCTTTGTGATATCTCTTTGTGGGTGGTGGTTGCTGGGTGGGTGGCTTCGCAACATGGCGTTGTTTTAATGTGCACATGCCCTTGTCTGTGTGTGTGTGTGTGTGATGCCAATTTTAATGCGGTCTCGTGTTCACCCTTCTCGGCCAAAAAAACCCGTCGGGGGCTCGGCCAACTCATGTTTTTGCCATCAGCCAGACAATTTCACATTTTACTTTATTTTATTTTTCACTTTTTTTACAATACATGTGGGCATTATTAGTGTGGCACAGTGTGTGTGTATGTGTTTGCGAAGGGTTCTCGCCGAGCGGTAACCATAGAAATTTTATTTTAATATTTTTTTAATGAGCATGCTAAAAATTTAATACATTTTTCGGTGTGCAGACGGTGTTGGTGTGCCTTTTCCCCCATTTTCGTTACACTTTCTTTATGTATATTCTGTGCGTTTACAAATAACCACAAGCGTACTTTGGAATTTACTTCAAAATAAAATAGGTAAATGGAAATTTAATGCACTCTGTGAGAATTCAAGATACATTTCATTGAAAGCATTATGTACATACAATTTAAGAGACAATAAAATATATTCAATAAAATAAATACAAAACATTATTAAACCTTTTTGTAAAGCTTTAAAAGTATTGCTTTCCTTTTAATTTACTTTATTTTATTGAAGAGTATCAAATATTTGGTCTTCCAGAAACTGCGTTCATTTCACTTTATTTTAATTTGTATTTTTGAGGTTTTACATATTTATTACATTCTCGTATTGCCAGCATAGTCTGTGTGGATTCCGTGGGCTGAGGTTTTTGGGGTTTCTGGTTAATGTAAAGTTTTGCCCTGGCAATTTTCGTTCACGGAGACTGGTCATGTCAGTTATTTAATTTTTTCAAATTTTTTTTAAAGGAAATTTAAAACAAATTGAAAAATTGTTTTTGTTATAGTTTGTTGCTGGGAGATAAAGGTAATTATACTATATTCAGTGAAGAACAGTGTAAACTTTGTGGTATTTCTTTTACAGTTACTAGTATAAACCCATCGCTGAAATAAATTTGAGTTCAGTTTGTGAAACTAATAGTAGATAATTTAGATATATGTATGTGACAAGCTCGGAAGCCTTAATTATGTTATTTAATTCATTTAAACTAAAGTGTTGAGTATCATCTGATAAAAGAATGGATATGCTGAACTATTAAATTATTGTTTTCCTTTTCAAGCCAATAAATTTGTAAACCACTTTTACTTTATATAATTTAATTTAATTTAGTACTTCCATTGAAGCATTTCGGGTATTTCAAAGAATAAACAATTTAATTTGATTCCCGTTTCATTTGAATTCTGCCAGAAAATACGTTGAAATTGAGACGGAAACAATTCCCGGAACTTTTGAGTTGCCTTTAATTGATTTATATGGCTTTGCCTTTTGCCTTTTTTTTATTATCAGGGCCTGCCAATTGGCTCCCTTATTTCCGCCATTTTTTTCCCCGCTGTTGCCTTTCAAAATGTCAGCCCGCGATAGCGAATGTCTCAGTCGATTGTGCTAAGCTCGTTGGATTCCTGTCAGGCCGGGATATGTACACTTCCAGCTTAATGCCAGCATCCAGCATCTAGCATCTAGGACAGACATTAAAACCATTTAATTGACACATCGATGGGGAAGGGGCTATATACAGGATATGGAAAAGTGGAGAAGTAACACCTATACGGGAACATTTGTTAACACAGACGGAGTGGAGCTTTCGTCTCGCTCCGGCACACTTTATTTTTTGTACTTTTTCCCAGAAGTTGAAAGCAATTTCTTCAATGGCAGCAAATTTGTTGGCAACAATTTGAAACGCTCATTTGCTGAGGCATTCAGTGAACGCCTTTGAAGCGACTGCAAGTGAAAGCAGGGAAAAGCTGGGAAAAGCAAAGGGAAAATGGAAAATGGCAAACGAAGGGAAAGAACTAAAACTGCCGTGCCATATACTGAGAGAAAATCATTCGATAAAAAAAAGTTATGAGGTTTGAAATGTAAAAGATAAATAAATTTCCTAATGATCGCACAAGCATTGACGGAATTTTTAAAACGTTTTTTATAATGTTTATGTTTAATATTATTGCAGGATTTTGCTCGACTGACTGATTTCTTAAAATGCTTGTTTAAATATTTATGTTATAATATTTAAAAGAAATTTTTATTGATGTACATGTATTTTAACAACTTTTGAAAACACATGTATTTGTGAGAATATGGGAAATTTGTTCATTATAATGCCTTTATGATCGAAATATTATTTAGTATATATCTTAAAAAGTTGATAAACATTTATAATTCTAAAGAATAAGTACTTATTTTTTAGGAGAAATTGAATTGTTAAATAAATTTAAAAATAACTCTTACGCTTATAAAGACGATATTTTTACAAATAATATTCAAAATTTAATAATAAATGAACCATTTATTTCCTTTGAAAAATACTCAAAAGAACTAATTTCTTGTACCTTAATCAATATTTCTTTTTTTTTTTTAGGTGTTTCCAAACGTAATGCAATGGCAATTGGAATTGGAATGCGAATGCTAGTGAGGTTGAGGATGCGGATGCGTATGGTGTTTGGGAGTGCTACGGGAATGGCTCACGTAGTAGATACATTGTGGCTCCCCCTGAAAACCCCAGGCACACCCAACGCCCCGAGTGGGTGTGCAATTTCTTGTAAAAGTGCTCAATGAATCGAAATTAATTAGTAAGGGAAGCTAAAGCAAACCAACAAAGCATAAAAAACGCGAAGAAAAATGAAAAGGAGCTCAAAATGAGCCGAAGCAGACAGTCGCAGGAAAGCTGCAACAATTTGTAACCTGAAGGAAACCGACTTGAAGCACAAATAACGAAGGGCGAAAAATTAAGATTTCCTTTTTATTATAACCATTTATTTTTCCTCTTTTTTTTTGGTCGCCGCCTCCACATCGACGCCACATAGCCTTCCTATTTCTTTTTCAAGTTGGCTTTTCTCGTTCTCGGTTTTTTGGTTCTGGTTTGAGGACATTTTACACATTGCCAGCGCTTTGAAGTGTGGAAATTTAATTAAATTCAGCTGGCGAAGGATAAAAAAAGTGAGGGTAAAAAGAAATAAACTAGGCGACAACACAATTTCCAGGGGGACAAGGGCGCTGCTGCGTGTGCTAGAAATTCGCACTTAATTAGAAATGCGATTACCGGGTCTTAGCTGCTGACTTGTGCACTCTCCAGTTCTCGAGCTCTCTGGTTGGCACATTTTTTCCCAAGTAAATTAAATTCTTTCTCCCCTTTGCCCATTTCGGGGGGACAGTTATCACACATTAATTTTGGGTGTTAAAAACTTGAGAAAGTTCTGGGTATTAGCCGTTTATTGAGTGTTTTAATTTATTAAAATAAATTTTAAATATGCTTTCCTTAAAGTTGGACATATTTTTGAATAACAGATTTCGTTTAATATGGAATAATAAAATTGTTATTAAAATTGTGAAGAAAGTCATTGGGAGCAAGGATTACCTTTTTAATAAACGTTTCGCAGATTTTCCTTATCTTATATTCCTGAATATGATAAAGCCTGCTATAAACTAATAAATATTGTATATATACAAATAATTTATCCTAAAGTTTATTACAAATCTATATATTACTAATATCAATCTTAATCTTTATTACAAATTAAATTATAACTAAATCCAACCTTTTTATTCCAAAAACAAAGTTTTATTTGACTCCTAAAGTAAATTTATTTTTAATCGATTTTTAAGAGATCTGAAAGTCTTGAAACCAATTTTTTAATAAGTTTACCAAACTTGCTTAGTTGTCTCAATTTCCAAGCATATGTACAATTTTAAAATTATTTTATCTCTTCGTCAGGACCACTCACAACTATAATAAAACCCCGAAATATGTTCCCAAAAGGAAACGTTGCCCGCAAATGAACTCAAGGAGGCAATTCAAAAGCTCCTATTTATTTGCATACTTTAACGAGATTTTCCTTGGCATTTGGTTAGTTTCAAATACAACTTAAAAAAAATAATTGTGTATCTGTCTGTGTGCTTGTACAGACAACAACAATTATTGTCAATGGTTGGCCAACATCCTGCGTAGCATAAAAAATTTCCAGCCGAGTGCCTTCGAGGGCTTCCGCCTGGAAACTGTTATTGCCTTTTATTCCAGCTTGTGATATTTTTCTTATCCAGGACTTTAAGTCGGAAAGGGGAGTGGGCAGACCCAGTAACAGTTTGCAGCCAGCTGCTCGAGAATGGCAAAAGTTATTCGGCAGCAATCTAAATTACTAATGCCACTAACTAGCGACGTCTGTGGGGCACTTCATATGGTCCTGGGCGGAGTTCAGGACTCGTTTTCTCGGCTCCTCCAGGACCCTTAGGCAATGGCCAAGAGGCACTTATTTTTATTAACTTTTTGGGCCAGCAAGTGCACTTGAAACTCGCTTGTATTTCGGTATATATGAATACAGGCGAACTTCCCTTACTCCGAGGAATTCAAAAAATAAATATGTGGAAGTATAATTCGAAGGATAAAAATAATTATATGGATAAGTAGTATCTACATAAAAACGGAATTAGTTAATTATAGAGGCCTTATTAGTATATTAAGATGTGTATACAAAATTCTAGCATAATAAGTTCCACTGTGTGATGACTGGTTTTTCTTGTAGATCTCTTGTAAAAATGTAAAATGTAAACATTTCCCTTTAAATCCTACAGAGCTCTTTCTTACATTTGAAAAGCAATATGTGTTTGTTTGCTACCAGAAGATGGATTTGCCATTTTCCATTTCTCTCACATCTAGACACATTTATGGCGAGTGGGAAGTTTCATATCGTTGATTTGGCAGTCAAAGTTGCCGAGCCAAGCAAAACAGAGGAGCCACCAACTCAAATCGTGCCTCATATCGATGGTGCTTTTTTATACCCTTGCAGGGTATTATAATTTCAGTCAGAAGTTTGCAACGCAGTGAA
>JAEIIJ010005965.1:0-19119 GCA_018904815.1 Drosophila ogumai
TTTGCGCCTTCTGCACGATTTCAACTCCGTCCTCCACTGCCATCGGTAATCAACAATTACGATTACATTTACCTAACTAGGAACAGCAGCTGTTGCTGTGAGTTCTTTACGCCTGAAGTTAAATTTATTAAATAAAAATACTCATTTGATTGTTTTAAACATTATTTTTAATGTTAAAAATAGTGTACATTGTTGCTGTTACTATAACAATTGCATCTCTGTAAATAAAACTAGCAACTTAACTAAAGAATGCCTTTGCGAACATAAAGTTGTAAACGTATCTGTGATGAACACAAGTGATGACGACCTAAAATGTAGAACTTACAAACAAAAAATTTGTACTAACTAAATTAGTAGGTAAGCATTATTTTTGGGCAGACGACCTGGACCGATCGCTTGAGATGGAGGGCTCTGTGGGGAGCTAAGAATGCGGCCAATGTTAAACGATTATCCCTTCTTGTAGTCAAGAAGATCGGCTATGGCCGCTGCTTTCCCAGAATCATCCTTCTCCAGTTCGGCGCGCGTGCAGCGGCCGCAGCAATCAGCTGAGGGCTTGTTCTCACACTCGCCCAGCGCCGGCGGCTTGAAGTTGGGCGTCCAGGGTCCCAGGCTGCCGCTGGCATAGAAGTCCATCGGATAGGCATTGTTGCGCGGCGACGAATTGTGTGGCGTCCACTCGACATCTCCCAAGACCACAGACAGCTCGTACGGATTCAAAAGCGGCTGGCTGAAGGCTGATCCCCAGTCGATCGAGAGTCGCGGGCAGGCGATCTGCACGAAGGCGTCAATGTCCGCGAATAAGGCCAGTTTCTGGGGGAAGATCTCCGAAAGCAGTAGAGTCGTCGTCTCAATGCCCTTGGCATGCAGCCTCTTCTCCAGAAAACGATGCACCCTGGCACTGCCCTGCCTTCCAAGTGTGCCCAATATGATGCCAATGCGACGGGCTTTCTTTGCGCGTTGCACAGCGTCCAGACGAAGGTTCTGCATGGCCATGTGGTCGTACTCCTCAATGGTGAACTTCTTTTCATACGGATCGTACTTGTAGGCCTGAAAACAAATTACAATTTAGCAACTCAAACATAATCTGAATTTTAAGCCACCTACCTTCAGCAGCGGATTCGCAATCATGGCTGATTCCAGGTGGAAACGCCCATCTCCCAGGTAGATTATCATTTTGGTTGCCTCTGGCAGCTGCGGCGAAGTGCAGCCGAGAATCTCACCCGGACTCAGCGGCTTGGCCTGAGGCACTATCACATCGTAGCCGGCTGCCTTTAGCTCCGTTGATGCAGCCTGCAGAGTGGTCACAAACTGAATTGTGCTCACCAAGGCTATTTGGCCAACGTCCGGACGGAAATTCAGTTTGACTGAGTCCAGGAAGTGCAGCGGATCGATCTTAATGTCCACGAATATGTAAAGCACCTTGATACCACATGTTTGGTCCACGGGAATGAGGCAACTGTGGCCGTAATGCACCAGAAGATCCGCTCCCAGGGCCTTGGCTGTGTAGTCGTCAACGCAACAAGCTCCGTAAGTCACATCGCCCATGATGACGGTATCGGCGCTGGTGAATCGTTCCACAATATCGCTGATGACCATGGCGTACATTAGCAATCCCTCCGGCAGCTGCAAGGCCACTCGCTTCGCCTTCATCTCCCGTATCCGCCAGATGGTCTTGTGCAGCTCAAAGTTGTAGTTGGAGGGCAGCCGGTCGATGGCCTGCTGGAGCAGCGGATCATCGAGCAGCTCCTGTGGAATTCGATTGATTCTGGCCTTTGGTTTGAAGACCTTCTTGGGCCTGGCTCGGACCACCACCACATCGTTGTTGTTGTCGCTGGCTTGGTGGTTGTTACTGGGTTGGATCACGTCCAACATGGTGCTGGAAAAACAAGAGATTGGAAAAGCTTAGTTTAATTTTTTGAAGGAAAATGCTTGCATTATGTGATTAGTTAAAAAATAAGCATAAATAGTTTAATTTAAATATTATCTATATTAGCCTTGGTATTATTTTTTTATTTAAAAATATACATTTAAATTAAACAAGCACATTTTTGTATTATTTTTGAATTTATAAATTTATTATTTATGTATGTGTGCAATGTTTTATTTTTGTTATTCTTCTAAAAATACTCTTCTTAATCACTTGTTTTCGGTTTATTCAAATATTTTTATGGCATGCACGTTGTTAAGGTCAAGATTATTTATTTAATTAAATCATGGAACCTCTGTTTTTGTCTGTGATAAGTTTACCAAAAATAAACAATAAACAAAGAGCTGGACGATGCGCGGCTGGCGTACGTGACTGCTGGCCAGAATGGAATGGTAGGACCGGCCCCTGGGATTGCAGTGGCAGCAGAAAACCGGAAAAGCAATCCCGAAATAACGTATTTAGCACAAGCACCACGCCAGGTGGGTGAATCACAGGTGTGCACAAACCCAACCCCGCCTTGGGGGAAACACTTTCAAATCGGTGCCGCGCCAAGGTCTGAATTAACAATTAACAATTGGCAATAATTAAACTTGAACCAGAACAAACTGGTGTTCTAAGGCTGTTTTAATTAGTAAATAACAATGCAGAGCATGTCGATAAGGGTTTATTTTGGATTTACTGATTAATTAAAGGTATTTAATCTCATTAGATTAATGCACTTCCGCGGGCTTATAAGGAAATCTTTATTTGTAAGGCGCATTAAGACTCCATTATTTCATTGGATGTTTAAATATTGAATAAAGTTTTTTAATTCACAAGGCAAAGTAGGACAAATTCGAAAGTACACTTTGAGTTCACTTTGTTTAGGCCTTTGTCTTACCCGTGTTATTTGCTTAATTTACACGATTTATTTAATGAAAACACACTGTCCGGCGTATTATTTGGATCGTTCGACACCTTCTTTATCAGTGGGACGTTAGACGCCGTCTGATTCCAAGTCTAGGGGTGTGTTTTCGTTTGGCTGCTGCAGAAATTGGTCACTGAACTCTCCGTATGTGTTGCGCCATTGATAACTGCCTCTGAGTCACGTAGGCCGCACACCGTGCAACACAGAACGGGTTCGCTGCAGACGACTTTGCTACCTGTACAGGCTAATTACCTGACGCAAAAAAATTGAAAATATTGCCTTCAACTGATTTTTGCGCGAGATTGTATTGTATTTACAGTCTCTTTTCGATTTTGATTAGTATTATGTCACTAACACTCCTTATATTTTGCATATAGCCTTGCACTTTGTAGGCGAGTGTAGTTTTGGCACGTTTCAATGGCACAGCTGATGCAATGTTGATTTCTTGTTGTACTGCGATTTTTCACACCTTTTTATTCTGCGTAGTGGGGGCTGTTCACAGAGAATTGTTTAAATATGTATTACTCACTTAAAATGTCTGCTGTCAATTGAAATTTGTTAATTTAGGATCAGCTGGTGGAGCCGCGTGGAACAGTGTTGTAGTGTTACCAGATAAAAATTTGTCTTTCACCCTAAAAAAAAAAGGGACATCTAATACTCAAACCACATCTGTACTAAAAATGCGTTGCCAAGGATTGTGTTTATCGATAAAACGATAGATTGTAGCACAGTTTTAAGTACTGGAATAAAAATACGTTAAATTAAACGTTCATTTTAAATAATATTTTGTTTTGCTGTTGTTGCTAAATATTTATTTATTGTACAATGGCTATTATCTGACTTTGGTCCGTGAAATGTGTATAACAGCAATAAAATTAATAATCTACAGCTTTGAGCTCTCTGCCTCCGAGACTTCAGCCTCCTCCGCATCCTCTGTAAGGAAAACGTTAAAAAATTAATAAAAGGGCTTTCTGGAAAAGAGTTATAACTTAATAATAAACCGCTATTGTTCACCTACGCTTTCCGCCGGGCAGTCGCCTTTGGCGTTCCTGTTCCACAGCCGCAAAATACTCGGAGGCGGCCTGCTCGCAAGCCCCCTCAAACGGGGCCATATTGACCTTTCCGTTGACCATCGTTATATCCGCCGTATCCTGGCCATGATTGGCCTTCACCTTGAGCTTGCTTTCTCGCGACTTGGCCTCCAGGATCTTCTCGCGTCGGTTCTCGCGCTCAAACATCTGCAAGGTATAATTTCTCATTAAATTTTACAATTTTAAATTCAGATAATCAATTCTTACGGCTGTTAACAAAGGCTTATCATTCTTGGCGGACATGACCATGTTGTCGGAGACCTCGATGAGGAAGGTGGCCCCCAGTTGGCTGCCGCAGCTTACAAACTTGCCGTTCTCGTTGGTCCTTACGCAGTACAAGGGTTCATCGCACACCTTGACCGTGAGGACGGGTTCATTCTGCTGCTGCAGGAGATCCCAAGTGTCCAGCACGCCATCCATTCTGGTGATAAAGAACTGCGATACCCTAGAAGACACATTTCGATTACAAACTATATTGGGAAAATAATACAATTTATATCTCACTTGGTGTAACTCCAGGCGCCGTCAGTCAGCATGGAGCTGCTGCTCTTGGTCCAGATGATGGAGCTCTCGCGGCAGTCCTCTGACCAGATGCGGGCGCACCAGTCGCCCACCGTGAGAAAGTTCTTTACAAAGGCCGGATTCCGGGTGATGGCGTACACAGGCCCCAGGTGGCACATCATCTGCAAGGAGAGATCTTACCTTGAGGAGGGAATATAAAAATGGTAGCACATGAAACCCACTCGTATCTGAATCTTCTCCGTAGGCGTCTTGCCCTTGCGGTTGCAGGAGAACAGCATGCCCATCTCTGTGCCCGCCATAAACCTTGTGGGAATCGTGGTCTCATACTCCAGCACCGATATGCCATAGGACCGCGACAGGTCCTGATCATCGCTCTTCACAGGATCCATAAGCAGCCGGTCCAGCGGCTCGCTGAGCTTACGAGTGTCCCACCACAGCACTTGGCCATCAGAGCCGCCGGAGAAGAACTCTGTGCCGCTCTTGGAGTTGTTCCACAGCACCGAATTCACCGGATCGCGGTGGCACACCTCCCGTTCGCTGATCATCACCGGATTCTTGCCGTGCCTCGTGTCCCAAGCGGCCACCTGGCCATTGTACATCCCACTCACCAGACTGGTTGGATCCTTCTGATTGTACTCCAGGCACACGCAAGGAACCTTCGGCTCCAGGGTGAGGAAGGGCTCATTGGGGTTCTCCACCTCCCAGATATACGAGTTGCACTTCTGGCCGGACTTGTCGCCCTGGAACCTCATGTCACAGTGGCTGACGGCCATTTTAATGCCTCCATCCGGGGACCAGGAAAGGTGCTTCACCGGCACCTTGATGGGATTCGGATCCCGGTATACGTTGACAGTGCGGGACTTGCAGGGTTCCGGCAAAGGAGCAGGGTCCAGGTTCTCGAAGTAGTTCTCATAGATGTTGACGGCATTGTTCTGGTGGATGTAGTGCTCCATGGGCTTGGTCAAGTTCATGACTTGCGTGATGTAGTTCTCGTCCTTCTCGATCTTGCGCTTATATCGAACGGTTTGTTCCGGATCGTGCATATTGATGTCCTTGGGCCAGCCGCCCTCATTGTGGGTAATCCCTGTGCTCTTGTATGTGGCCCGCTCGGTATTGGCCACGCTAAGAGAGGTCTGTCCCGCATATTGCGTCACCCTATCCACGGGGTTCTGGAGGATGTAGTTTTTCACCAACTCGGGATTGGAGTTTTCGCTGAAGACCACCTCATCCTTGTCCTCGAAGTTGACGCGGGCGCCAAAGCTGCGGCGCTCTTTTTTGAATATAAATTCCATTTTTCAGGTTCACCAGTAAAATATTTAAATCTTTTTTGGTAGCTATTTGAGGGTAAAGTGTGTGGCTCTGGCTTTTTATGGAAGATTGATTTGTGGCCATAGCAACCCATTGTTAAGTCAATATTTAGCTGGAAGTCTGGCCTAGACTGTGGCGGTAATATTTAAAACAAAATAATATATAATATTTCAAATGGAACTTATAAGCAAATAAAAATTTTAAAACCTCTTGAAAACCCTTACTTATTTTTCACCAAATCAAAACCACACCTTTGCTCTCCATAGATATTTGCAAGTTTATTGTAAACATAAAATCAGAGATTTATTTCGCAAACGCATAATAATCGGAGAATGCTTAAAACCCTCATACTTACAATAGTAATTTAGTTATAGTAATAGTAATGCGATCGAACAGATATTTTGTACAGGGAAAGGAAATCATGAGGCCGGGATTTCTAAAGGATATATCTATACACATTAACATTATCTATAGGTCTGCCGGGAAACTTGTAAAAACAAGATGAGTAACGTCATACAGATCCTGCTTTTATAAGGTCCTTTCTGTGATATACTTACAGCTGCCACTGTGCCTTAGCATTGGTTAAGGTATCATAATCGATCTCTAATGTTTGTATATATAGCATTGCTTAGCGGCAGATCGCTTGAAGATTTGTTATCGTTAGGTAGGTGTATTCGTTTCTAGCTTTGCATCCTGCAACATCACATGATTTCTCCTGCTACTCTACACGCAACTACGCGGATCGGGGGACGGGGTACTCAGAGCCTGGTTTGATTTGATTTTTTGATTGGAACTTATAGTAAGATTTAGCACCAAAAGCAGCTTGATACAGACGTAAAAGAAACTACACTTAAGTCCTACAAATAGATTGCGATCAAAAGACATGCATAAAAGTGAGTGTGTTCCTCCTCGTTTGTCTTATAAAATGAACAAATCGGTAATAATTACACATTATATATACTGGCTTTTTAAAAATAGTTTCTCGATTCAGTTTGACAACAAAATAATCGCTTATTCTCGTTTCTTTTGTGGCAGTTTGTTTTATGTTGCGTCTATAGCAACTGCAAATCTCAAGGATCTCCCCGAATTGGACCCTGACACGCCTCACCTCTACACAACTAATAGTAATCTTCGGTCCTGCACAGTTCGTGGTTCAGACTTCGACCCTATAAACTGGTAACCATACAAAAAGAGAGTTGGCAAAGGCAGAGAACTGAACTAGAATCTGAATCTTAACCTGCACAAATCTGCAAACCAGTCGAAACGATTATAATGTAGTTATAGATTAGGGATATCTTTATCACTTTGCTTTCTAAACCACTCCTCCTCCGCCTCCATCATCCCCTTCTCTTAGGGTAAAACTTTAACACGCACATAAAGACTTTCACTCGCAGCCAAACAACTTATCCATGGACAGGGACACCTCACATTCACTCCTCTCTCTCTCTCTCCCTAAAAATACATATCGATCTCTATCTCTAATCTCTCTCCCTTGGTCTGATCCGCTTACAACGAGAAGTACTTGAGAAACTGGGCCGGAGGCACGGGCTGGGCCAAGGCCAGCTGGCCACCCGCTTCCTCCACTCGCTGCTTGTAGTCAGGACTCTGGTCCACGATGCACGGATGGCCGTCCGATGGCCAGAAGAGGCAGCAGCAAGAGCGGCACAGGGCCAGCACCTCGGCAAACTGGTAGTCGTCGTTGACGCCGTACGTGCGACGCAACTGGTGGTAGATCTGCTTCCAGTCCTTGATCTCGCCCATCTGCTTGAACTTGTCCAGGTCGAGGATGGTGTGGATCTGGCGCTGATTGAAGTGGAAGCGCGTCAGCTCGCGCCAGATGCGCTGCTCGGAGACCAGCTTGGCCATGGTGTCCCAGGCCTTGGCGGCGGACTCCAGGTCCCGATGGTCGGCAATGCACAAAATTATCTCACGGACGCACTCCTCCGGCAGCTCGTGCAGCTTGGGCTTGGCCTCGGGATCGGGCTGGAGGTGGGAAAAAAGGAGAGATTAAGTATTGAAGGAAAGCTGTATTTAGTTATTATTGTGAACTCACCTCCCTAATCTCGATTTGGCTGGCCACACGCTGTATGCGCTTGATGGTGGCCATGTGCTCCTTCCACAGGTAGGTGCTGCCCAGGGGCTTGCCCCAGCACTTTTGGTTCTCCTGGTTGACAATGTGCTCCAGCTTTAAGGCCAGACCACGCAACACATTTGGATGCTGCTGGCTGTCATTTACTGAATTAAAAAAAAGATGAAAATAAAGTTGATTTATTTAAAATTAAAGTCTTAACCCCACTTACCATGCGAGGCCACTTCCTCAACCATTTGGAGCAGCTGTCGCTGGGCACTACCTGGCAGGCTGGCGATGCCCTTGTTGGACACGAGCAGCAGGAAAGCACAGATGTAGTGAAAACGCTTACGATCTCGCACTGATCTTCGAAAATCCAGCCGTTTTACAGCCTCACTCAGACCATTGAATCCGGCTATCTCACGTGTACACCGAATGGTGATGTGGTAATGTGGCGGCATCCCCGCCGATTCATCCTCTGTGGAACTGTCGCTGCTGGCATCCTGGTAGCTGCTACTGCTGCCCTCCGAGTGGTGACTGCAAGGAGAAGAAAAAATTATAATTAAAATAAATAATAAATAAAGGTTTATAATGGTTTACTTTATGAAATATTATATATATTTTGTTTTGGGTTATTTAATATATATAAAACAGATGCCTTAATCTATACCTTGGTCAGTTTTATGACATCTTTTCTTTTATACCTTCTCTTATGTTTTTAAATTTATCTTAAACAGATGCTTGAATCTATTCCTTGTTCGATTTTAAGACCTTTTTTGTTGTATATCTTGTCTTATGTTATTTTATATATCTTAAATAGAGGCTTTTATTTATTGCTTTTTTACTTGTTTTCAATAAATTTTAAAACAAGATAATCCATTGTCAATGTAACATTTCGGAAGTGATTCGGTCCAACTCTGAGCCGGCACTCCCCTCAACTTGGGGGGGCTAACCAGTTTGGCCAGTATGGCACTCTTGGAGTGCAACAACTACCAAGTATTTGGCTTTGGCGGCTTACAAGTGTTAAACGTTTGTGAGGAGCTTTTCACGAGGCGGAAGCTACTGGCGCTGTTTCCCACCATCTGATCCACGGCTCTGTCCGGTTATTAAATTAAGCAATTCGGCGGAGAGTGGAAACCCAGCCGAGTGTCAAGTTTTTAAGCCATGTTTAATGCAATTACAAGCATTGGGTCGCTCAATTTGAGAGGATTGTATACTTTTTGCAATTTAATTTGCAAGGAATTAAGTGTCATTCGGAAAGTAGGAGGAAATGGTTGTGTTTACTAGATAGAAATCTATTTTAAAAGCTCTGAAATCTTAGACTTTGTAAAAAATTTAATAGATAAAAAAGTAAATTAAAAAGCCTCGTTTTACTTCAATAAAAAACCCTTAAAGCCAGACATTTACAACTTGAAAAGCCATTATCCAAATGTCAGACCCCCTCCCCATGAGCAACCTTGAAAATCGACATTTACAGGGCGCCCTGGAAGTTGTGCAAAAACCGAGATAAGAAAACCTAATTACCAGGCAATTATGGAGGGAAAAACTTCAATTAGACAAAGTGCAGTCGGCAGGCAAACAGCCACAGGAGACGAGCGAGCACACTTTGACCCAGTTGTGGGGGGAAAATCAAAAACAATTTTGCGGCAGCCAAGGACAGCCAGCGTCCTCGCCGGAATCCACACAACCGCACCAGCAAATGGTCAAGGCACATCGATCCGGTCTTTCCAGGTACTTGTCCTCCATGAAGGAGAGTAAAATAAATTCAGCATCAGCTGCAGGCAGTCGGAATTGGGTCCTTAATCAGTGGTAATTCACTCACGGTCCCTAAACAGGAGCTAAGTAAAGCTCGCCCCTCGCTCCAAGGAGAATAGCAGCCATCAAAGACAGGACTACGAAAGTGGGGCGAGAAACAGTAAAGGGAGAAACGCACAAAAGCTCAGAGTCGAGAGCTGAGAATCGTCGTTGGCCTGGTCTGGCCTGGCCTGGTGTGGTCCAAAGTAGGTCACCGCCTCTATTGCCCACTACAGTACGTACGTATACGTAATGTGGGAAAGCACTGCACAGCCATGTGTTGCTGCTTTATGATCTGTTATTGTTTTGTTTTCTGGTTTTTGGCTTTGACTTGGCATTTCGCATTGCATTTGAGTGACAATAAGGGATGTTCTGCCAGCGAAAATGTGTTTGAAACTATTTAAAATGCTTAGGAACAGCTGGATATTGGGGGAAATAATGGAAGTGGAAGTGAAAAAGATAAATTTGAAGGGGGTTTTTATATAAACTAAGGTAATAATAAACTTATTTATTGAAGAAAGTGGTAAGAAGGGGTTGCATTTTATTTCTCAAGAGGTTTCTTCCTTTGCTAAATATGTTAATTGTTTCCTTAATTAAAGTTTTGCCCCTATCAAGATTTTATCTAACTTTGTTCTATAATTTTCTTACTTGAAAAAAAAGCTTAAAGAGGTATAGATATTGTTATTAATTTATTAAACAACATGTTTCTATCTAGGGTTCTTCTAATTATCAGTTCATAAACATTATTATTCACAAGATAACTCCCTGAACACCGATTTCACAAGATATTTACCATTGGCATTGCTCACAATTGATAAAAGAAACAAAGAAATCAAAGAAAACCAAACCCCCCTAAAAAAAAACACTTTATTATTGTAATTTCCATTGCCAATTATTGTTTTTTGATTAATTTGTTCCGTTTTTCCATTTCTCGCTCGAAATTCGTGATGTTGTCGCTGGTTGTTTTTTAGATAAACATGCAATTATCTCTGCGGATTCGTATACAGATAGCTGACGAACAATGGAATCGTTGTGCTTCTGTCTCCTGGCAGGTCCCTGCTCTGCCCATCCCACAGCCATCATCCCATCCAACCAACAGACCGTGCCGTGGCCGACAACTACGACCACGTGATTCATATAAATCACTCAACGACGTCACCATCAAGCGTTCGTTTACCTTTCTCCAAGCGAATTAAACAAATGAAATGAAGAGCGGGGCGATGCGCCTTGACTGGCAGGCGCAGCGGGAAAAACTATACACAGTTGCAGCGGAAAATCGCTTTTCTATTTTTAAACATGTGACCTTTTTCGACATAAATAATTGGTAATGGAGCTGAGGACCGCCGAAGGAGCCCAGAAAGCGCATCGACTTTGTTTCAAGTTCTAATTTTAAAGAAACGGAGATGCCGCCGATGGGGAATCACAGGGAATGGAAATATTTGGTTGCAAAAGATAAATTGTATATATAATTGGGAAAGTGCGCATGAGTGAATCAGAGAAAGAAAAGAACGCATTTTGCATTTCCTACTGCGTAAAATATAGTTGACTAATTCAGTTTCGGAGATTTTTCTTGCTTTTTTTTTTACTTTTAGTATTCAAAAAACAATTTCGAAAACATGTTTACCACATTTTTTGAGACGCAAAAGGGATTTCAAATAAAAACTATTCACTTTATTATAGATGACAAAGATAATGTAAAGGGTATTATAATTTTAGTCAGAAGTCAAGGCAGTGAAGGAGTCATTTCCGACTCTATAAACCATATATATTCTTGATCAGCATCAACAGGAGAGTCTTTCTAGCAATAATCGAAAGAAATTTTTTTTATTCAAAATTATTAAAATTTGATAAGGGGTTACATCGTTAAAATTTTCAAAAAATGGCCAAAAATTCGAATTTTTTTAAATGTAAATTTTAGTATGCAGATTTGTTAACCTAGAAAACAATTGCATAAAAAAACCTTCCAAATTAAAATGTATACATTTTTGTCTTAGTTATGATCGATTTTTGATTCAATGCCTTAATCAAGGGTATACAGATTTCGGCTCTCCAAAGTCACCTTTCTTATTTATAATAAAATGAATTACTAAGCTTACACTTCTTAAGTTTGTCTCATTTTTTTCAAACTGAAAACAGGCCTACATACAAAAATGCCATAAAATTGCCAGAGAAAATTTGAAAATTCATCAATCATTAACTCTGAATGTGCGAATGCGTTATTTTTATTTATCGCCACATACACACACACACATGGGAAATGTGTTTAACGATACGTTAAGCCATTTTCCGCGACCTCATGGGCCTTGATAGAGTGGAAAAAGCAATGGGTAGCGAAAAGACGGGCAGGAAAATCGATCAAAAAGCGAGCGGGCGATCGTTGGTCCGCAGATGTGCAGCGAAGAGTGCAGTGAAAGTGGGTCCAATTCCGACTCCGGCTCCGGCTCTGACTTGGACACGTCCGCACTCTGTCGTGTGCACTTTGGATTCGCTTTTCCATGCAATTTGGATTTTCTAATTATTACTTTTTTTTGAGGCATTATCTAATGGGGCTTCAGTGCCGGCCGACGGGCATTTAAATTTTTAATTTACCAGAAAGAAAGTTGGGTAATGCTCGAAACGAGTGCTTAACACGGTTACGAAATAAAGCAATAAAATATGTATGTGGATTTCAAAAATATATATATTCAGTCACGAAAGTGAGACACAAGTATTATTGGTCCACTTCCCATACACATTTCCCCGTTTTGGAAAATTAGGAAACCCAAACCTTGGGGTGCTGATTACAGCTCGTTCGACTTCAATTGAGTTTAATCTCTCGAAAATGCGTAGTGGCTGTAACTACAATTTATATAATATTTTATGAGATAAGCCAAGATGTTGCATAAGACAGAACTACCCATTAACTACGAGAAACGCGTGCACGCTGAGGATGTCAAAAATAAAGAACTTGAAGTGCACTTTTGACAAGTCATAAAGAACGCCATCGAAACTCAGGGAGAGGCGTTTATTTTTGGCATTTCGAGTGGTCGTAAATGGGGGAAATGCGGAAATAGTGCCACTAGTGATCTAGTCGGACAGGAATATACAGTAGAGCGCACAGAAATATAAACCAAAATGGTCTTAATAAGGTCTATGAATTAATTTATTGGAAAATGTATGTAGGTAATCTTAATAAGTAAATAAATATAAAAAAGGCTTAATAAATAAACGAAAAAATCCTACAAAATCTAGTTCTATTTAGAAACCCACAGTTAATATTGTAAGAATATTTTTATTTATATAAAATGTTTATTATTTTCACCCTAGACTGTTTGTAAACAATTTTCCCCAGTAACTCGAAAATGTTCCAAATTTAGAACGACAAAGAAAGGTGGGCAGGCACGAACGAATGCACATTCTGCCCAATTGAAATGACTTTGTTACTGCGGTCTTGTGACTGTGAAGTCTGTCCTGCGGACTCACATACATACATATACATTTGAGCCAAAGGCTAACTTAACCGTAGGCGTGAAAATCGGTCAAGTTTAGGCCAAAAGAGTGCAAAGTGCGAGAGTATGTGAGAGAGCTTGCAACGGCCCCAAAAGCTCAAGGTTCCGCACCGCCCACTTTCGACCTCCAAACTCCCACTTTCCACCCAACAACTTCCCCCCTTCGAATCAATATATGGTATATGTCAGTCATCGGAATGAGTAATTTCAATAAATACATGCATAATGGAAATCCATCATATTGTCAGAAGAAAAACGGCTTGTAAGGCGTAAAATGGAAATTAAAAATTAATGACTTTGAGAAATTAGTTTAAGGATGTCTTAGAAGTTGGATAGAGGAGATGCTAAATATTATTATAAATTTATTGGAGATTTTTTGATAGGATAAATTAGAAATATATTAAATATTGAAATTCTAGTGAAAGGGTAATCAATAGACATTCTTTCTCTTTAAGAATCCAGCAAAACACATACAAGTGAATGGCAAACTTAAAATTCACAATGTAATCGTTAAAGCAACCTTTACTTTTCTAGAATATAAAAATATACAATAAAATAGACACTCTGGAGTATAAAAACCTAACAAATCTGCTACGTAAAAAACATTAGCGTATCAAGGCCCATGTTTTCACTCTCACCAACTATTGTTTTAATGTCTGAATAACTTTTTGTTCCACTTGCAATTTCCCATTGCAACCAAGCGAACAACAATGGCTATCAATCAAATGAGCGATCGATCAGAGATACTACTCCACCACCAGGCCGCCACTCGAGATACGGGTATTGGTGGCACTTCTACTACTTTCACAGCGTTTAATCAGTGACTCACCGCCGGTATATATATGACATTTTAAATAAATCAAGATTTTGGGGAAACTTCTACAAGACTTGTGGCAACTTTTCATGGACATAAACGCACAACTTGGGTCTCGCAGTTGATTATATTTTTCGGCCTGCGGCGTGAGTTTGAGAAATCATCGATTCGCCGACCGATGGGAAGTGGGCTCCATTGTTCGGGCCACGACAATTATTCGCCGCTTTGCTTTGGCCAACTTCAATGGCAGCACCATCACTGGGCATTATATTGGGCCCAAAGCGAGTCTATTAAATTGAATGATTTAAATATTTCAGTAGCGAAAACTGCCAGACAATGCCACGATTTGGAATTTTGTTTGTTATGGAGCTTAGGGTTTTGGAACGCTGCGAAATATGGAGCAATGATCACAGATCAAAGCAGAATATTGATTTGAAGAGATGGAATTGGCATTGCACTCAAAATGACTTTCAGCCAAAATTGGCTCAAGGTAAATCTTTATCTCTACTGATAAGATTGTCTGCAAAAAGTGGGTTTTGCACATAGAACACAAAAATATGGTAAATAAAACATTTTAAAACCGAAGGCCAGAGCGTATGTATTGTATTATTACACGGAAGTAAGGCCCATGATCTAGTTTGCTACTTATATTTGCTAATGGAAACGTGACTATAAACTACTTATGAGTAATCCAAATACCACAACTGAGTTTAAGTTCACTTAAGGTCATTCCCTGTACATTTGAAATGACGTCTTACATTTTTGATTTTAGATTAGATAGCTTTTGAAACATAAATCAATAAAGTTTGTTATGCCTTTAAAGAAGACGCATTTTAGAGACTTGGTAATATTTATAACGAAATAAATTGAATTAAAAATATTTAAAAAGAGTTTAAAAAGTTATTGGTTAAAAAACAAGGCTTTACCAACTTGTTGCTTTGGAAAGCTTAAGTTCCAAAACTTCAAACCCTATTTCTTCAATACTAAACTTTGATTTGTAAGTTACTAGTTCGAAACTAAGCTAACCTGGCTTGTATTAAAACCTTTACAAATGCAAATTGAGCATTGTGCGATTGGTTTCAACAGCAACTACTTACAAAACATGCATTTCATAATTGGAACGTCAAAAATTAAGGGTCTGTTGTGAAAAGTTGCGTGTGTTCGTTCGGCTATTAGAAAATGCGTGAAATACAAATAAAAACAAGAAAGAAAGCTAATTTCGGGATGCTGAAAATTGTATACCCTTTCCAAGGGACCAAATTTTGAATCGTAACTAAGCCAAAAATTCATTAATTTCAAATCGGAAAGTTGTTCTGTTTGTTTGGGTTAACAAGACTGCATACTGAATTAATTATATTAATTTGTTGTAATTTTTTGACAATTTTAAAACCTTATAAATTTAAAAAAAAAAAGGTAAAAAAAAAATAAGATGACTTATAGGGTCAGAAAAGACTCCTTCATTTCGTTACTATCCTCCTACTGTAATTATAGTACTCCCTTCCAGGGTATTATTGTTATTATTATTGTGAAAAACTCACCGCTTCCGCTTGCCGCCGCACTCCAGCACCTTGGACATCTCCCAGCCGCCATCGGTTTTGATCCATGTTTCGCCCGGCGACCGAAAATCTTTTGAAATGAACGCCATCTCGAATACCGATTCCTTTGTTTGGCGGCTGCACTAATTACTGAACGATCGCCCTATTGTTTTTCGCGTCAACTTGTAGATTTGTATTTGTTATTGTTTTTTGTTTTGTATTTTACTGCCTAAGCGGGACGGCGGTTGACGAAACGCGGTTTGATTTGTGGCTGCAAGAGGGAATTTCAACATTAATTGCAATAATGTGCTGGGAATTAAGAACCGAACTGCGGAAACGAAACCTTTTCGGAGCAGGGGATTCAATAGCTTGAAATCTTGAGTTGCTGGAAGCGAATCTAATAACGTTGAATAAAAAACCAAAACAAAACAGAAGGAAAAAAGCAGTCCAAATAAGGCAAAACTAGCCACGGGTGAGAGAGAACGCCAGAGAGAGCGCTCCGACCAGCTGTTAGGTTTCCATCGTCGGTGGAGGGGGAGGCGTTTGGGGCCTGACGGTGGGGGGACTGGTGGAGTGTTGTGCTCTCCGTCTCTTTCTGTGGCTCTGGTTCGTCCGTAGGTACACAGCTGATTTCTGCAATTACGCGTTTGTTTTGCCTTTGTTGTTATTGCCAGTAAAATTTTTCAGAGCAGTTTCCCAAGCACGCAACCGAATTTTTACTTTCATTTCCGCATTTCAAAGTCATCGCAGGGGCTTCGATCGCCACTCTTGGGTAATTAACACGAGCACGGCAATCTCTGTGTACGTACGTTTTTAGAAATATGGAACACGTTCTGGATTTGCGGAAAACGCAGTTTTCCTCAAGCTCTAATTACGCACTTTGCAGCGCAATTACAAGTAATGGCTTTGGCTGACTTGCAGGCAACTAATGACGCACTCTGCCTGGAAAAGCGTTTTCCGCTGCCGTCGCACTCGAGCCACCAACAAAAGTGAACTGTCGTGGCGCAGGGCCCGAAATAGGAGGAAAACTTAAGTCGTTTTAACGGATGAAAATCGCTGCTCGCTTTGGTGTGGCCGTTGGGGGAGCGCCAAAAATAGCCACAGTTTCCAAGCCGTCCATCGAAAGCAATCGATATTCGATAGATTATTAAAATTAAAATTTGTTTAATATTTTTTATAATTTTAAGAAAAAAAAAGATTTAAAATTATCGAATGTGCTATCGATTTTACTTCCATCTTTATATCGTGTTTCATAATTTTCAACAGCGAAAAGAACGAAAAATATAACATTTTGTAAGCGTTTATAATGTCGGCGCCGGAGCAGGGACCTAAGATCAAGTACGGGGAAAGCGCTCCCAAGCTCGACAGGGCGCAGCTGCAGTTTATGAAGTTGATTGAGGAACAGAATCTGGACCGCGTGCAGAAACTAAAGCGCATCCGCCGCAACAATCTACTGACCGCCGGCGCCCTGGGAGTCTCCGTTCTGGCCATCTACGGCTACTCTATCTTTTCGGTGCAGCAGGAGAAGTTCCTGGACGACTTCGAGGAGCCCAAGAAGGTCTCCACCAACTAGCCCCAGCAGTTATAGTTAGTTTTGTTCTAGTTCGTAAGCGTTTTCATTTTACACATCCCTGAAGTCGTTGCACAACAAGGTGAGTTAGGTCTTTAGTCTTACCCGCCAGTCTCTAGATGTTTCCACTTGTTGCAGATGTCACAAGCCGCTGCCCGCATACTCCAGAGCGGGATGCGCCTGCCGCCACTCCCCACCATCCGGGAACTGGTCAAGCTCTACAAGCTTCAGGCCAGAAAGCAGCTGAGCCAGAACTTCCTTATGGACGAGCGTCTGACGGACAAGATTGTCAAGTCGGCGGGCCGCATTGATGCGAGGGATATTGTGCTGGAGGTGGGTCCCGGCCCCGGTGGCATCACTCGCTCCATTTTGCGCCGCCAGCCGGAGCGACTGATTCTCGTGGAGAAGGATCAGCGCTTCACTGAGACCCTCCAGCTGCTTAAAGAGTGCGCCAGACCACTTAACATCCAGGTGGACATGTACTACGAGGATATCCTACGCTTTAACGTGGAGCAGCATATCCCAGACACCTCCCAGCGCATCCATCTGATCGGCAATCTTCCGTTCGCCATCTCCACGCGCCTTCTGATCAACTGGTACGAGGATCTGGCCGCCAGACGAGGCGCCTTCCGTCGCAACGACACCTGCATGACACTCACCTTCCAGAAGGAGGTGGCCGAGCGGATTTGCTCACCCGTCGGTGGCGAGCAGCGCTGCCGCTTGTCGGTGATGTCACAGATCTGGACGGAACCGATCCTGAAGTTTATCATACCGGGCAAGGCGTTTGTGCCCAAGCCGCAAGTGGACGTCGGCGTTGTCAAGGTAATGCCTCTGAAACGTCCAAAGACCCAGCTGCCGTTCCCCTTGGTGGAGCGCGTGGTGCGGCACATCTTCAGCATGCGTCAAAAGTACTGCCGCCGAGGCTATGGCACCCTGTTCCCACCGGAAGACCGGGAGGAAGTCACCCAGAAGCTCTTCCAGCGCGCTGAGGTACAGGACACGCTGCGCTCCTTCGAATTGTCCGTGGAACAGTGCCTCAGGCTGGCGGAAGTATACGCAGAGTATGCCAAGGCACATCCCGAGGTGGCCAGCTACGATTACCGGGCTCCAAAGAATCCAGAGATCCTATAATGCAACGATTTCACGCTTGTCTATAAATATTGTAAAATGTATTTAATTAGTTGAGTAAACACAAGTCTCTAAAAGGTGTAAGCAATACGCAAAAAAGTTGTACAAAGTCGTGGGATGTGCGGACGGAATGTTGGACGAGATTCGTCGTTGTTTAGTTTTGTTACTAAGGCACTTTGGCAGTCCACCTTCGTGGTGTTGCTTCAGCGGAAGAGCAGCGCAGTGGCTATGGCGAGCAGGCCCAGAACGGCCGATACCCGCATCCCGCTGGCTCCGTTGCAACGGTGGTCCAGGAAACAGAAGCAGAACTCCGTGTCCGTGAAGTAGTCGCGCTTTATGTCGTGCTCCTTGATCGTGTGGTTGACGTAGTGCCCCAGATTCACCATCTTGGCGGCAGGACGACAGCCCTCGTACTTGTCAGCGGGTATGTCCTTGCGGAAGCTCAGGGCGCTAAGGCACTCGCGGGTAATAGTCTCCTGGGCTGTAAGGGATTCGTGGAATCAAGGCACGTGCTGGCGTAAATGAAAAGGCGTGGACTTACCGCCGCGTCGCTCTGTCACCTTCACGCAAATGTCGTTTGGTTCTGGGCAGTGCTCGCCCAGGAAGCCGATGCCCCGCCAGTTGAAGTTCTCCGCGCAACCGGGCGTGGCGGATGTGCAGCGGTAGCACCAGATCGCAGCGCCTGTCAATCAGTCATCAAATTGTTTAATTATGGCAAGTTGTGTAAAATCGTCGAAAATAGTGCAAACCTTCGTGAATCAGAGCTGCCAGCAGCAGCACTGCGATGAGATTCGTCTGGGATTGCATTTTGCAGAATAGTTTATGCACTAAAACGTAGTTTTATTTACAAAATAGGAAATTTCAGAAACGTAAATAATAGAACAACGCCCAAGCTGGCAATAACGATTATTTTTTGATATTTTTTCCTTGGTCACTCTGAACGTCAAAAAAAATGTCAAAACTAAAT
>JAEIIJ010005967.1:0-14097 GCA_018904815.1 Drosophila ogumai
GACTTATCTTGTTGTATTTTCTGTTGGCACTTACCGTAAACTGCTTGGCCAACAATTAGCAACATTAGCAGCGAACAGCAGCATGGGCGGCTATGGATTAACCTTTGATTTTCTTCTACTATTAGTTGATGTTTTTGTTGTTGCTGCTGCGGATGTTGCTGCTGCTGCTGCTGCTGCTGCTGCTGCTGATGTTGTTGCTGCGTGATGTAGCCGCTTCTTCTTCTTCTTAGCATTTTGCGAGAGGTTTGCCAGCTTCAGTCTTATTGTTTCCCTGTCTCTCTCTAAGCCCTTCGCTCCGTCTTGCTCACAGCCAGAGTCCTTTACACAAGTAACTGTAAAATATAGGAAAGAAGAAGAACGGCAGGAATAAGACCAGGATGCGGAATATACAGAAAAAGAAACAGCCAGAGAACAGACAGAAGTCTAAGGTACACCTAGAGGCAAGGCAATAGAAGTACGGTTGTAAGCCTAGAATTTTATTTACAAAAAATATAAATATATTAAAAAATGTTCTATTTAATTAAATACATCATAAAGTTATAAATTTAATTATTTAATAATTTATTTTAAGTACCAACATTAATATGTCTTTATTCCAATTGTAGTTATTTTTTTTGCCTCACAAAAAAACAGCAATATATATTTTATATTTAAAATTTCGAATATTCTATTTTTTTTTACCCCTAATATCTTGGCCCAAAGCTGCCACGTGGTAGCAGCAACATAACGGAAATCCAATTGAAGCCAAGTGTAAGACAATTGCTGGGAGTTTGTTCAAACAATTTTGCGCTCCTTTCGTCGTTGGCAACAAATGAGTTTCTCCTCAAATTGAGTTTTCGCCGCTGGCGAAATGTCAGCACCAAAAATAAATGATAATCCCATCAAGTGTCGAGCGAGTGTATTGCAATTTTCTTGGAATTTGTTAAAGGATTTCAATAGAATTAAAGGCGCAAAGGGAGGGAGGATGAACGAATGTGGGTATTGATATGGTATTTTGGAATTTAATTATTAGGAAGAGACAGGATTTTGGCTTCCAATGAACTAAGGTTGCCATAGTGAAGGGGCATTTACAGATGAACACCTTTATGAACTGTGCTTAGTTGAAGCTTGATCATAAATTTTGTAATACATTTTTTTTTTTTTTTTGTTAATGAAACTCTGCGAATCAGAAAATATCCTGCCGAGAGTTTATTAATTGAATGTTTTAGTTTATGAATAGGATACCTACAGCTTCCAGCATTCAAGGATTTTTAAAGTGCTTTTTTGTCGATGACATCCTTTGATAAAGGTAAGCTCCTGGACGCACATATCCTTCTTTCTTCTTCTTGTTTTTTATCCATTTTTTTGGGGCCTACAGTGCACTTGGAGTGACCCAAATATTTGGGTGGCCTTTTTTTGCTTGCGGGCCCACAGACCACGACGACGACTGACTGCCACGCCCATCCGCCTATGCGGCCCAAACCGGACCCGACCGGACCGGACCGGACCCCCTTTTGGAAACCGCCAGTCGCCACCCCTGCGGCGCCATAAAGCATGACCCAATTGAATTGTTACGCTCGTGCTAATAAAATTTTATGTGCGGCTATTATTAGGCTCTCGTGTCTGTTCGTGTCCTGCGGCCCCGCAACAAACAATGTCACTTAGGATCCTTGGGCTCTCCTATTTGAGCACAGTAAGAAATTTAAATTTTTAAAATTATACCATTAGCTTACTAGATTTTTTTCTAAATTAATTGTAATTAAATTACCAAGAAAACTATACAGAAATGTGCTATTATTTTGTTCTTGGAAAATCATCAGTTTCTTCTTATTTTTTATTTAAAAAAAAAAAAAGTCATAAAATAATATAAATACAATTGTTTGTTATAAAAAATTCAACAATGTATACAAATAAAATTTGTTTTATTGCAATATCAAAATTTTTAGTAGAGAAAAACTGTTTTAAAGTCTCTCTTGTTGTGCCAATTGTTAAGTTCTTTCTGTATTAGTATTTATGAATAAACTGGAAAAAGTAATTGTATTACTTCTTATAATTATTATTAATTAATTTTGAATAAAAAAAAATTGGATCTTAAATGTGAAATTTAAGATTTTCAAACGACATTCTCTATTTCTTGTTCTATTTTGTGGAATTTAATGTTTAAGCTTATGCAACTTCAAACTGAGAACTTTGCCATCCCTTTAAATACTATTTTATTAATATTTTAATATAAAAATAAATTTATAAAAGGGTCACTTCTAACCTTATTTTCAGTGTACTTTTTCAACGTGGCTGAGGTGGGGCTTTCGGCACTTTCACTTGTTTTTGCTGTATTATTTCTTGCCAATGCGACTGTTGAAATTTTATTTTGATACTCTGCTGTGTTTTTAAGGCGAAACTAATTTGTTTCCTGTATCGATTGTGAGGGGGTGAAAACAAAGAATAAAAATAAAAACCCAACAAAACAAAAACCAAAATCGTTAGTCGCGACGGCGTCCAAAATTTATGCATAACTTTGCTCTTTGCTCTCCGAATCTTTGATAACCAAACGCTTTGATTACACGCCCCGCCGCCCAATCGTCGATTTATCCATTCTTTTTTTGTTTTTTTTTTGTCGCCCACGCAATTTTCCACTTTATTCTCTGCATGTTTTTCGCATTTTTTGCGCTTCAGTTGTCTTAGGCGATTCCTCGTGGCGTTAAGTACTCGTCCACATCGACAAACCGAAGGGAATAACGAGGCAGAATGGCCAAAAACAGAGGCTACTTCAAAGGGGGCAGGGGGGTGGAGTCCTTGGGGGGGGGGAAACTCATCCTCCATTTGCATGGAGAGAGACGTCGAGACAAAAAAGGACGCAAATTCGCCCTAAATCCAAACTCAAGGATCAGCCCAGGACACTGTCCAGGACTTTCATTAGCCCGAAATACAACCGAAAAAGTGTGTGCAATTGACGCAAATGTCTGGTGTCATTTGTGGGCAAAGCAATCGGTCCGGATTCCAGCACGAAATGTTGAAGGTAGAGAAAGGATTTTCCATGGAAATGGGCTGCTCAGACCAATAAAAGCGAGCATATTGCGGGAAAAGCAGCTTGAATTTAAAGGGATTTTAAGTGGCGAGCCGGATTAGGCATATTTATATATTACAACAATGATTTTTACATATATTTTTTCTAGGAAGAGAAAACACTTTAAAAGCAATAAAACAAGGAAAAATCGTTTATTAAATGCAAAATAATATAAATCTTAAACTTTAAACTAAACAATTTCTTTTTGAACTTAATTAACTTCATCAACACTTTGATGTAAGCAGAATATGCTGCAATTATTTTAAAGAATTTAAGCCAAAGAATATCGAAAAATCATTAAATGCAAAAATATTTCTGACTTTAATGCGATCAAAAGGATTGCCGGGACTGTTAGATTTTCAATGACAGCCAGAACAGACACACTAAAACTTTCACAGCAACGTGGAGCCGGCTTGGAGCCAGGCCACATATGCATATTCTCATCAATTTGCCATAATTTACATTTGCCAGATATCTTCTCGTTGTGCTCGTGCCCCCCGGAAAAGTGCCATAAAGTGTCGTAAAGTGCATTAGAGCGCACTTGGCATAACGCAGCCAACAATAAGAAAACACCAAGGACGACAGGACTGACGCGAAAGGAGCAACAGCAGACGTACAACGGGGCGTATGAGTGTTTTGCATAAATATTCATGGGTGTGGCGGTGAAGGGGACAAGGCCGCCCACAAGAACTGCGCCAGCGGAGCGACTAACACCTTCCGGCAAGAAACAAAAAAAAAAACAACAAAAACAAAGAGACTGGGAAGAAGATAAACAACAACAACAACAACAACAACAACAAAAAGGCTCACAAAATTCCCCAATGTCGTTGCCATTTGCCATTGCTGCTGCCCGATTCCCCATACTTTATGCCCATTTCTGATTGTTTATTAGTGCGGCAAAGTCCAAATAGGGGCGGGTTCCGTTGGGGAAAAGGCATTTTTAATGCCTTGGTACATTTATTGGCGTGTTTTACGCGCCATAAACTGAAATTCATAAACATTTTTTATGCACTTACATGTGTAAATGTGTTCGGTTCGCTTTTGGTTCCCAGGAATGCATCCTGCCTTGTGGCATGGGAGGTGTCTGTGTCTGTATCTGTGTCTGTGTGGGGTTAAGGGCCTGCTCTCCAAAAGGGGCTAAGAATGGGTGGACCAAAGGTAACATACACATATTTTTTTTGCGAGGTGACGGCCTCTTCGTGTGTTGGTTTGTGTGCGTTATCCTGCATTGCGAAAATGCGACATAAAAATTCATTTTATTACATACGTTTTTTGTATTGTACTGCCACCGATGGTGCTGAACCCTTGGTCTTTTGGCGGGGCATGGGGAAGGTAAAGAGGTCGTGGGGTGCATGGAATTATTATTTTATTTGGGGACGCAACAGTTTATAACTCTCAAAAATTCAAATGTGCAGCAAAACAAATAAAAATCGAGACAAGTTCGGCACGCCGAAGTTTGTATACGCTAGCAGTTTGCAATTTAATCATTAAGAATCGACCCTCCGTTAATATCTTATTATATTATATGTATGGTATATTATTATTTTTATAACGTACAAAAATACAACATACAACATTCTGAATTCTGAATTCTTTTTAAAGAAAGTATTAATATTGGAATATTATTAAAACAATAAACTAATTCATAAGGGGGATTATAAAACATAATTTTTGTATTTTTAAGGAATATTTTCTCTTTATTTTCTCTTAAAAATATTTACTTCTTGGTTTATCCAACTTTTTTGTTTAAACTTAAATAGTTTTTAATAATAAAATTATTTTGAAATTGTTCTTCATCCCCTTCAGGTATTTCTTTCAAAACACGACCTAGGCAGAGCGAAATATTACGCATACGCGCATTACGCATACGCACAGTTGGTCGCCTTGGAAAGCTCATGCATATGCAAAGGCGCCAGCGAAAGCAAAAGTGTGTGGGTGAAACTGATAAGCGCATTATGGGCTCCACTGTATTTTGCAGAGCATTCGAAATTGGCACCACACACTCGATTTGGTGTCGTCATGGTGTGTTAATTGCCTCCAAAGCGGATGGGTCAAAGGTTGACCCCTAACCCAAAGAGGGAGGGAGTCAAAATAAAAGAAAACCAGACAATGGGCAAAGCTTAATTCACAAGAGTTGGATTTAGAAATAAAAATCTAAGAAAATCAATAAAAATTCTACACTAACATTTATTATAAATAAAAAATATTTCATTCATTATCATAAACTTTATTTGCAGTGTAAAATCTGGCAACATAAGAACTTTTACTCTCCGTGGAGAAGAAACTTTAATGCCGACTCACGTGCCATGAAAATTGTTTTCATTTCCAATTCCAATTATTATTTTTATGTGCATTCATTGTCTGCAAAGGCCCCACGCATGATTTTGTAGTCGAACTGCTGAATCAGCAGTGGGGGTAGCAGTATATATATTTATATATATACAGCAAGCCCACTGTGCTTGATTAATTTGATCAAGTTCAGGCGGGCGGCCCACTGTCGTCGTCGTCGTCGTCGTCGTCGGCACCCCAGTTTCCATCTCAATTACCTACTTTATATTAACAGCGCTGTTTTACTCTTGACTGGCCACCAAAGGCACCCACGGCCCCCTCTTAGCCAGCTTCTCCGTGATGCCATGACTTCATGGCCCTCGTCGTACGTGTCGCCTGACTCTGATGACTCTGGGTCCTCGACTCGAATTGAAACAAATTCGAACATGGGCCTGGCAAAATGGCGAAATGGCAAAAACCTGCCCCGTCACATCTACATAAAGCAAGCAACGAACGGCACCAACAATTATTGGCCCTGAAAGCCGGTCGGCCAAGTCCCCGCCACTCGAGGAGAATCTGTTGACATGCCCATGGAACCGAAATTAAGTGCACCGTGGGTCGAAAATGATTGAAATTTAATCTTAGGGTATAAAAGTGATTTAAGGTATAAGAAATTCAAAAAGGTTGTACAGTAATTCTGGTTATTTTATGAATTTAATAAAACACTTTACGAACTAATTGGTTATTTTTAAAATTGAAATGTAAAATTAAATGAAATTCAATTTTTTATAAGTAGTTTGTTTACCTGCTAGAAACACAGTAAATACATTTTTATAAATTATGAATTTAACTATTGTTTTTCAAATTCTAGTATAAAATTTCGAATGACCCAAGACCAGAATCCATTCAGGGATCTGCCATGAATCTCCTTTTGCTATTTGTTTGGCCCTTTCAGGCACTCCTTGACTTTTTGGGCGCACTCGAGTGCGGGGCTCTGTAACCACTGTGCGCTTAAGAGGCGTTGAAATTAGCTCAGTGCCCCCTCCAACCAGGACTCACTCACTGAACCAGCCGTGAATACCCAACACCCAACACCCAGGCCCGGGCCCAGGACCGCCATCTTCATCTTCATTGTCAGACGAGAAAGAAAACGACGACGACGACGACGACAGCGGCGGCGTTGTTCAAGTGGCGCTAGATAAATGCTAAATTCATGTCTGGCGGGCGCCCAACATTATTAGATGGGTGGTTAGGCAATAGCCCCGATTCCCAGTCCCCGTCCCCGTCCCCCTTTAATTCAACCCCCCCAGCCAGCCTTGCGACGCCCTTGGAAACACACGCCTTAGTGCACATTAAGACTTGTTTACGAATTTGCTTCAAACATGAAATTAATTTGTGAAATTTCCAAAATTTTCCAAGGCAGCGCCAAGTCGAGGTATGAGGTGTGTGTATCGTTCTACATCTAGCCACTTTAATTAGAAGCCAGGATTGCCCAGGACAACCGCTGTTTAGCCAGCTTGCAGAAAATTCCACCACAAAAACAAAACAAAAAAAAAAGAAAAAGAAAGCAAAGGCATATTGGCCACGTTCCGCATTCCGCTAGTGTCTTAATCTGATCACTGCTTTTGGGGCGGAAGCTTTTCCTTTTTCCTTTCCCTTATTATTTGATTTTTATTTTTTTTTCCTTACTTTTTCGGCATGCACTGCATTTTTGTCCAATTTGTGTATTTGTATCAGGACCACAAGGAATACAGATTAAAGGCAAAGCTCACTCGCACAGTGGCAGCACGAATCGGATTTCATAAAACCGAAGCACTTTCCCAACGGAATATCAAGTAATATTTGAATATCAGACTTTGTAAGATATGGTACAAAAAAAAAACAATGGAAAATTGCGAAAGGAGAAAGGGAAAAGGGAAAAGGAAAGGGAAACCCCCAAAATGATGATTGATTCGATTTCATTAGGGCGAAGATATTTTTTTGACATTTCATGTGTCACTTCCTTCAGCAATTCGCTTTTCGTCGTGAGTCATGGAAATGCCAGGAGGGGAAAATTGGTTGGTTGTAGGACTCATAAATTTTCCCACAGATCGAATACACTGCTCGTCGAGTGGCTCAATCAATTTGCGAATGACAAATGCAATATGATTAAATGAATCAGTTCATATATCAAACTTCTGTTACACAGTGTAATAAATATGTCAGCCGGTGGTTGCTTACACAGAGAGATATATAGTAGTATGTATGTGTGTATATTTGCTGTCTGTTGCCTTGGTTTTATTTTTTATTTTTCCTTCTTGGGCCCCCGCTTTTCTTCACTTTGATTTGCTGCTGCTGCCTGCCTGCCTCTGTCTTGGGTTAAATTTTCTATGGCAAACATCCAGCCAGTCAGAAGGGACACCAAGACGGGGGAGGGTGAAAGTGGGGGAAAAACTGTTGAAAAGTTTGAAGGAATAATCCAGATATGTTGAGAAGGTTTCTCCCCCCAAAGGATTATAAGTTTACAGAATGTTTCTGTTAGATCAGACAAGAAAAAGTTAAGGCAATGCAGAAACTAATAATTTGTATTGAAAACAAAAGCTAATTAAATAAAAATAAATAGGAAAATATATAATGCTGTGCTATTTTCCTCACCGCTGCTGTGGAAAGCTACATAGTTTTGCCATTGACATTTTCTTTAGCTTTAGCACTTGGTACGAGTTTTCGGCTAATTCAGGCGTCTTGGCACGCCAAATGCCTCATTAAAACCAGAAAAGGGGGGGAATAATATGGGGTTCAGTCTTTAAAGCCTCCTCGCCTGCCATTTATCAACAGATAGCCAAGTTCTGCGTGTGCCAAGCATAAAAACTAACTTCCAGCTACTTAAAGTGAACTTAAAAACATGAAACAACTCCCAAGTGGACTGACTGCCGCCCCCAACGCAGCAACGCAGCGACAGAGACAGCAAGGAAGGGTGCACAGTGGGCTATAAAATCAAGAAAGCAAAAGAAAATATTTTTTATTTTAATATTTAAAAAAAATTCCAAGTTTCACACTTAAGAAAGTTACTAGCAAAGTACATTTTAGATCTTAAATTTATGTTGTATATGTTGAGTAGTTAATTAAAAAAATTTAAAAAAAATATATTAATTACCCCTACATTTTATTTACTTTGTAGGCTTATTAAGCCCACTGTGCCAACGGCAAACGAAGACGCCAACAGCAGTGGCATCAGGGGAATGCTTTTTTGGCTGACTTGGGCTTGGCGGAAAAGTTTAAGTTTGAGTAAATACTAACAGGAAACAGATACAAGCACTGAGGAAATTAAGGCAATGATACATATATTTAAATAATATATATACAGATAGATATCTATATCGAAATAAAGTTTATTTTGATCAAGAAAAGCTATTAAAGCCTCAAAAAATAAGCTTCTCTTAACACTCTCAAGCAACTTTTATAGTAAATATGCAATTATTTTAGAACTACAAGTATTTATCAATAAACTGATCAATATTTTTCTCTCAAAAACAGCAAAAACAAAAGTACTAGACTGGGTGGTATAGGGAATTCTCAATTTCGAGGCATCTCTTTCAGTCACTGAAAACTCTCCTGGACACGTCGAACGTTTCTAAATTCAATTTGCAAAAGTTGAAAGCTAATGACGACGCCCGAAACTAAGTGGCCACTTGATTTGACGCAAATGCCAGCCAAAAATAGCCATCCACCACCACCCCTTCTTTGCCGCCGCCTGGAAAAACCTGCACTCGCTCAACGTAACTCAGCGGAAAAACCCTTTGCCCGCTTTCCCGGCAAATGTTTTTCGCAGCTCGTCGTCTGCTAAGTGCAAGTTTAAACTTGTCAAGCGACTGTTTGGCCAAAGATGGTCAAAATTATCGATAATAAAAATAAGCGATATTTATACTCAGATTATAAAGATATTATTAAGCAAATTTCAATTAATTTAAATGCATTTAAAGATGATTATATTTTATAATAATTATAATATAATTTTTCCAACTTCAAGCAAAATATTTATCGATTAAGCCAGCGAATTTAATTCCTTCTGTGATTCCTTCGCACTGCCACATTTCCCATTACTACTGACTCTCCTTACTTTGCTGGCCACTCTTTCAACTATCCTTTCCTTTTAAGCCCCGCAATTTTCCCACCCGCAATTTCCACACACACACACACACACACATACACTCAATCACCTGCATGACATTTGCGAAAAGTTTTTACCTCTCGCTTTTTCCGCTCGACTGAAATATGAAGTTTCTGCCAATAATTTTTCGGTTGTAAGCGAAAAATGCACTCGGTGACACAGCAGAAGCGGCTCTTTTGGCCATAATAATGATGATGATGATGATGATGGCCAGTACATAACATATAATGATGAAAATAATAGGCCAAGCCACAAGGGTAAATCAGGTGAGAAAATAAGTTTTAAGAGCTGTTAATCAGGGAATAATTATGGGAAGAGGTTACTTGAACTTTGATATCAGTTATTCTACAAGAAACCCTCTTATTTTGTTGGGTTGAAAGATGATTCGAACATGTTAAAATTACCCATAATTGTCATCCCCTTGCCGGGTTCGTTCATCATGTCACTGGGATCTTCATAACCACTTGGGTTGACTTTTGTTCCGAGTCAACAGCGTGGAATGGTTGCAGTGTGAAAAATTCATTTAACCAGTCGCTAAACTCCGGCATCATATATCATCCTGGACAGAGGCGGACCACGACCACAAAGGAGAGCCAAGAAGGGCCAGAGCAAAGAAATGGTAAAATTGGCAAGGAGCCACTGCCTCGGGCTTTGGGCTCCCAGCTCCCAGCTCCTGGCTCCTGGCTCTTGGCTCCTGGCTATATACTTGCGGCCACGCTCGGCGCGCCTAGTTCATAAATCATTAGGCTCGATTGTCTGACTAACACGCTCTGGCCTTTCACTACACTGAGAGGAAAAATAACTTCCAATTCCAATTTTAATTCTTTAATTATAAATATTACCTAATTAATCAGGGAATAGCTTTTCCTTTTTTTATAATTTTTTATTATTATTATACTTTTCTCTTAGTTTTCTCTCTGTGCACTCTCCTCCCTTCCAATCATATTTTCCTGGCCTGGCACACACTAAATTAATAAAGCATTTTGCTATCTCCCACAGTCCCATTCTTCCCTCCCAAAAAAAAAAAAAAGAAAGAAAGATATATATAACCGAGGAAGCAGAATCCAAAATAATAAGAACGGTAAGCCCCAAAAATTGCAGCTTCAAAAAAAGATAATAAGCAATGAATTATCCTACACGCAACGAATTTCAAAATCAACCTGAACTACACACACACACACACTTGTATATGTAGATGTGTGTCCTTTTGGAATTTATCGCACGTTACGGCTGATGCTGAGAGTTGTAATTTTTCATGAACAGCCAGCAGGCAGCACGCAAGGCAGGGAAAGGCCGGGAAAATGCTGGGGAAATTCAGTGAGAAAGAGAGAGAGAGTGAGAGAGACGTGAAGATGTATATGAACACGCAGAGGCGTGCACTCAGGAGGGTAGCTGGTATATATAATTTTTGAAGGGATTTTCCTATTTAAAAAAAAAAATATCAAAAATATTTAAAGAAAACCTGGTCGAATGACTATAAAAACTAATCCCTTGAAAACCCCTCTTCGAGCCACTGCCTACACGGAGATGGACGTGGAACGTCAGTGCCTCGCATGACTGACAAACGATTCTTGGCTAAAAGCGACACCAGCCAGCCACCAGACAAATGTTTACCAAACCGATATCCTTGAGACATATCAGCCTAGACAGCTCAAAGACACAGATTAAAATACAAAAGAGAAATACAATAATAAAAAAAAGGGATTATTAAACAATTGAAATACAAATATACAAACACTAAATAGCACCAATTCGGATTCCAACTTGACTAGTTCATCAGCGACACTTTGGTCGCCTTTTCGCATATGTAAGCAAAACAGGTGCGTTAGTAAGTGTTAGCACGTGTCTGTGTGTGCGGGTGTGCGGGTGTGCTGTGTGTGTAACGACAACAAACTTCATGAAAAGGATAAGCTGAGAGCGGACTGAGAAAAACAAGCAGCGAACAACTCCACACGCGCGCACATAATGCAAGATTAATTTCTGATGTCGTTATAAATAAAAGCTCGAGTATTTTATAGCCAAACCCTCGGCGAAGGGAGGGGGGGGAGAAAGAATAACACACGCACATGCACACACACCCACTCATCATTCGAAGGATTTTTCAGTGCTGGACATGCAAAGGAGCGTTGGGTAATATGCGGCGTATACGCAATGTCAATGGGATGGCGTTGCGTATACGTAATGTTAGCCCAAACCAAAAGCCAAAAACCCAAACCAAAGTCAACGGCCACAAGAATAATGTTGCATTTCATTTCTCCCGACAGTAATTCGCGGCCAGAACGGGTTTTGTTCGCATAATCGGATTTGCACACAGAGTTTTTTTTGGCCAAAAGCGGGGTGAAACGGAAACGGAAGTGGAACACAGACGACGACGACGGTGGATAGAGCCGGTCATCACATATTCAGGCAAATGACAAAACACACATTTAAACGCCGGGAAAGTGCTTTCTTTCTTTCCTCCATTCACTCACTCACTCATTCATTCATTCATTCATTCATTTATTCTCCCTTGCCGGTCGTTAGAGGAGAACACATCCCCCGAATTATTTAACTAAGGAATGCATAATTGCTTCATTTGGGCCAAATTGCAACCAAAAAACCAAAACTAAACTGTGCACATGATGCCCTTTGAGTGCTTTCAGTATTTTACCCACCAAAAGTGAATGCTAATCTTCAATTTTAGAAACAATTCGCTAATCAAACAAACAGCGAGAGCGAGAGAGAGAGAGCGAGTGACCAAGTTAAATTCATTAAAATTGATGCAGTATTTGCTGGAACTATGATCGAGTAAATGTTGGGATTAAAAGGGTAGGTCCACCTCCCAAACAACAATTTTACCTTTCGCTCGCCAAGCATTAAAAATTAAAAGCTACACAGAAAATATACATGGCAGGAGGCTCACAAAATCCAATGAATTTTCAAATATATTGAAATGTGTGGTCAGTTTAGAGGGGGGGCGTGGGGGATGCTAGAGTCCACATGTGTGTGCATATTTGGCGGCTGATAAACCGTTTGTCTGGGCAATTATAAATGCATAAATGAATACAACGACGCTATGTGTTACAAGCAGCTATTTTTCATCATGCCACATTTATGAAATATTATCCCAGAGATACACATACACCCACACACACACACACTCGGGACACGTAGCTATGGGTATAAAAGCTAATCAAATTTTCCAGGTGCTAACTGAATTGGGGCGTAGGGGCAGGTATTCATTCAATTAGCCAGAGTAGGGATATACATCAATGTGTTGTTCCCCGGCAACCCAACTTTCTCTGCTCTTTCTCCACACTCTTTTCAGCCCTCTTAAGTGGGTTGATCAACACAAATGAGAGGGCCAGCAGAGAGAAGAGTTTACAGAGGGAGAAAATGGTTACATAAATATTACAATAAATATTTTAAAACCCTAAAAGCTTGGCTTATCCTTCTCATTTCTGTTTCCTAAATTCGATTTTTTTTGCAGTGTCTGCTGGCTGGACACCTGATGACCTGTAAGGCATATTCAGCACTTTTGGCCCATTGTCTGGGCCCTGCTATCTCTGCTCTGGCCCCTTCCTTCTTATGCCTCATTTTGCCAATCTGTTTAGCCTCTAGTTGGG
This sequence comes from Drosophila ogumai, assembly GCA_018904815.1. Classification (NCBI taxonomy): domain Eukaryota; kingdom Metazoa; phylum Arthropoda; class Insecta; order Diptera; family Drosophilidae; genus Drosophila; species Drosophila ogumai. The sequence continues at coordinate 13,064 of JAEIIJ010005967.1, forward strand.
TCCTTCTCAGCTGGCCATTCATTTTAATGTCCTGCCCGGTTTTCGTTGTCCTTCTGGCTCTCCCGTAGTCCTTCTAATTGTTGCCAATGCTGTTTGTATTGCCTGTGTTGTTGCCGTTGCATTTCTCAATTTGTTTGCACACTTATCTCATGAAGTTGTTTGCTGTAAGCATTTTTCAAATAGTTTACAGCAACGCTTAGCCATTTCACAGGTCCTTTGCATTGAATGCTCCTTTGAATATTGAGTATTGGGAAATGTATATATTGAGTTTTAAGTAAACAAAACGTTTAATTGGCAGAACACATATAAATATTAAGTAAACATAAACAATTCTTTTATTTATAGTTAATAAAATGTTACTTTAATTGATCGATTAAATAAATTTGTAAATATTCTGGGATGTTACACATACGTCAAACAAAAACAAACAACATATTAATGCCAAGAAGAACTTCTTCAAACTAGTAAAAAAAATATATATATATTATGGGAAAAGCTAACGACAACAACAAAAGTTTAGTTGAGAGCGAGAAGTGCTCAGGAAAACATTTTCGGCGCTTAGTCACGCACAAAACTTTTTTCGAATAATATTATCTGAAGAGGAGCAAAAAAAAAATATATAAAAAAAAATAAGAAAAACAGATACTCAAAACGCCCACGGACCACGCCCACACGCTTAACAATTCAATTTTTGGCGCTATAAAAATGCCAAAATGCGGCAAAGCGAGATGGAGATAAACGCGGTACAAAGAAACCAAGAGATAAAAATTCAATGGAGTTTATTTTGTGTATTTTTTTGTTTTTTTCTCCTACGCATACATCAGAACTTGGCTCAGCGTGTGAGTACTTACACTGAGGAAAATAATTCGTTTTTTCTAATATTACTGGGCTTAAACCTTTGGTACTTTTTTAGTTAAGATTTCGAAAATGTTCCAATAAAAATGTATGAAAAAAGTGTTGTTTTCTCAATGTATTCATTTATAAAATATTTTTTAAGGACATTTTTTTATTTTATTAAAATTATAAAGTACAAA